>ML793245.1:89331-120820 GCA_009831015.1 Picea engelmannii
CATTTCTGATCAAAACACCATGTAGACAGTCTTATACTGAAACCATTCATAAGCACAGACTATGAGCATACATGCCAGCATATAAATTTCAAGATACAATATATAAAACACTTATCCGAAAAACACCGGGTTTGATGCAACTGCTGAGAGGGGTTCTCATTTCCACCCAACTGTAGGCTCAGTGACTCCGAATGGATTTACCACTAGCCACCCCCAAGCTAGACAATGATGCTTCAGACTCTCTGTCTCTGTTCTTCAGCGATCGAGAATGAAGGTTACTCTCCTTCTTCTCTTCTATCACTCACTCTGTATTTTGTTCCAGAGTTCTTACGATCTTTTTCCTATGATCCCTCCCTTGCGTTCGTCCCCTCCCACAACTTTTACCTGCCTTTTCTTTTTCGGCGAGGTTGCGTGTGGCATGAATTTCCCTGCGGTGGTCAGGTCTAAGGCCTCCACGAATGGGCGGTTCACCCCCATCCCTCATTAACTCATGAGGAGCCTCTTCACCTACCAACCTGGTGAGTAATTCATTTTGGGTCCAGTGAGCCGATCTTGGTTCTCCGGGCTAGTGAAGACCAAATACGGTATTGGTTTTCAGTGGAAGTTAGCGCCACCATTCCAAGTGCTTTCCACCACCTTTCTTTAGCCATCATGGTCTCTTTTTCAACACATCCCCCTCCTAGCAGTCCTGCACCATATATATATATATATATATATATATATATTCATAATGTTAATTTACATTCGTCGACCTTGTATACTAAGGTCCATTCAGAATCACACATTCACATCTTTGAGTTTGCCACAGTTCTTGGCCAGCATAATTACTTTTACAAACTGGGGCAAACAAGGTGTTATAATTTGGTTTTAGAATGAATAGCTTAAGGAAAGTCCCAACTCTAATTAATACGAGCGAATTAAGTCACTGGTCTCAAACACCACGTGTATTTACCAGGTAAGAGGGTTGTATGGTCTAGTTCCATCCCGAGTCATTCTTGGTTGCCTAGGTCCTAGTCACACCTCCGAGTCAACTTCGTCGTGTCAACACTATACGGTAATATCGATCGGAGTCAGAGCTTTTGCAGGAGGATATCAACGAAAATGTTCATAGCACAATCCTGACCCTCGATCCACTGACCAAAAGAGCGATAGAACAAGACGTTTTCAACATTAGATACGATCAGATTTTGGACATTTAAGGAGATAATTAATACTTGATCCCGCATTAGTTGCTACCTCGTGCACCAATTATTTTTTTTTTTGAAATCTCTAATAGACCACATCACCACCTGTGCCTTCATCATCAACCCACGATGAATTTAAGTTCTCACTCCTCTAAAGATTCAACAACAAATTTATTGAAATTTCACTCATAACGAGAATTGAATGGCTGATGCGACACGGTAAGATATTCCCTATTTAAATCTCTTGAACCATTGTGAACAAATTCAGTATGCATGTAAGAGAATTCCAGAGGGTTCAAAGGATAAAAAAAAACAACTTGAAGACTGTACTGACCCTCGTGATCATCTAAAAAACTAGGTTTAACAATATTCAGAGGTATGTATCCAAGTTTGTCAATTCGTTTGTTATAATTTATAAGTGTTCGTCTAGTTTCTTTACACAGTTTCTAAACTCTACTCAAGTTGCAGGAACAATGCCACAAATAAAGCCAACCACCAGACGATCGTCGAGAGCACCAAAGATAAAAGAACCCAATATAGGTGAAGGTTCTTCTCCAGGGATCATGAGGCAATCAGATTATGCCCCTAGGTTGGAGCTTGTCGTCAAGAAAACAACAAAGAAAGTTTTCATCCAGCCTCCGGCCTTTGGCAATACAGAGGAAAGCACCAGATTCAAGGTAGCTCTCCCACAATGGGAGGATCTTTTCAACATGATTAGCAAAGAAGAATACCCAGAGTATATCCCACACAACGAACCAGACGTAAGGGTGCTCAATGAAAAGGTGTTCCCCAACATCTGACGGTCTTATTTACACATGTTGGCAAGCAGAATCCCCGTTTTCCTTTGCATAGAGGTCCCGAAGTGGCTCATCAAACACACAGATGGGAATAAATGTTTAATCAACAATGAGAATAGTGGGTGCATTGGATTTTTCCTTCCGATAGAGGTCCAAAAATACTACAAGCTCAAGGACCCAGAGGAGCGGCTCAACACGGACTTCATGGTGAATTTTTATGAATTCCATGACACTAGCCGGTTGATGGCTTCATGGTGGAGGGAAGACAAAAAATTCACCTATCGGAGCAATGGATGGTATGAGACAATCAACTTGAGAGAGGCATACATCTATTTGATGGCTCTCATTAATCGGCTATACGGAGAAAAGGATTGCTGCAAGTTTTCAAAAGGATGGATGCCTTTGGAATACACAGTTGCAATCTCCATGAGCAATTTAAACTGGGGAGAAATAATATCCAAACAACTAAGCATATGTGTGCAACATGCTCAGACGCCAAAGGAAGGAGATGCACCAACTTTTTACATGGCCTCGTAACTTCTCTATGTCATGTGCGCTAGGAACATCTTCGTCGGAATGAATCTGAGCTGGCATGTTGTAGAACTCCCAGTCCATGTCTACTTCAGCGTGCTATGGGAAAATAGGTACAAGAAGTCTTACTCCCTCATCTGCAATGAATTCATTGCCCATATTTATTTTATTGTTTTTAATAAGGAATGCCCAAGGCTATCGACAACAACCAAGAAAATGATATCCAAGGTAGGCCATTGGTACTTGGACGAGTGCACAACCTACATCAGGGTGTTCTAGGCCACCAAAACACCACATATCTTACCAGCTCATGTCCCAGGCCAACTTGTCGTGGGAGAAATTTGTTATCAGACCATCCCGCAGGGATATAACACCAGATTGGTCAAAGAAAATAAACAGGCCTTCATACCCTACGATTTCCATGTAGGGTTCTATATGGTGAAGGATACCTCTCAAGACAAACAAGAAGGGCTAAGCTATCTTGAATTCAGGTTCCCGACAGGACGATTTCACAAGAATGATCCAAAAGGCATGGTCCTGCAACATGCTTCATAGGTGTCGTCATGCTGGTCGTATGCTCATGATAAGTTTGAGGATGAAGTCTTCATAGAGAACACCCAGGACTGGGACGAGGTGGTGCTGAGGATGGACAACCCAAACATGACCAGGTTCAAGGCCATGAGAATGGATGAAAAAGTGGAAACAATAGAATAGTCGACTCAATAGGCTCTCAGAGCCAGGGAAGAAATCAAAGCGGTAGAGACAACAGAGGTGAAGGGAAGGGGATTGTTCTTGACACCAGAGGCATAGAAAATGGGTCTGCGCTTAATGGAAGAGGAACAAAGATTAATTGATTAGCTACAAAATGAACCAGACCTCATAGATATGACAAGGTTTCCTTCCGACAACCCAATCGAAAGCCGGGAAGGACCAAGTGACCCAGAGCCGATACAAATTGAAGAAATCATCGGTTCAAATAACCATGAAGTTTCAATGCCAAGGGTCATATTACCAGGGGAAGTTTCATCTCAGTCTGAGATGGCGAGGACACCAGGGAGAGAAAGTGCACCAAACCACTTACACGAATTAATAAATATCTATGATGATGAGGAGCGTTCAGAGGTTTCTCTGGTGAGTCCGGTACAGATTATAGAGGAAAAGGAATCCAAGAAAGTATCTTCCCTAGCTCCCGATGCTACAATTCAAATCCTTCCATATAGAAAACAGGAGGTCAAAAATGTCTTAGACACTGAGCTACTTGATACACCGGGGACACGAATGGAGAACTCGAAGGATGAGCTAGGATCGGGCGAACAAGAAGGATAAATTCCACAACAGGAAATCAACATCTCGACAACCAATTATCAGGTAAGTATCGAGCCTGCCCCTGATTCATTGATTTTGGCCAGTAATTTACCTCCTGATGAGAAACAACAAGAGGCCAAACTTTTGAGACATACAGAAGAGGTTCAAGAACCCAGTATTGAACGGATATACACCGTCGGGAGCCTGGGAAACACTCTTACTTAGGGAGAGAAAAAAATCCCCAAGCCCGTGGATGAGGTCATGGATATACAAGCCATCGCCTACGACCGAAAGAGGAAATACATCATGAAGAGAACCACTAAGAAGAGAAGGATTACTTTGGATAGTTCCATCCTCATCACCACAGAGGAGAAATTGATTAGCATGGAGCATGCCAAGACGTCTAAGCTTATCGGCACAGGGATGGAAATCAAAGATGCCACCTCAGATAGAGAAAGGAAATATGAAGAGGATTTTTCCATTGTGCTAAATTTGTTGGAGCATCTACGCCATTTGGAAAAATATTATCATAACTCCACGTAGGCCATGATGTTCTTGAGAAGCGAATTCCAGGATGCCTACAGTAAATTCACGAGTGAGCGACACCTTTTCACTACAGGAATAGATGTTTTCCAAGAAGACACCCTTATGGTGTTGGAAATGTGCAAGGACATGGAAATATGGTATGAGAAATCCCACCAGGTGGTGGAAAGAATTGATTACACTAGTCTGGTTCAAAAGGGTCGAGACGTCAAAGAGCACGACATTCAGGTACTAAGGGACAACATCATTGACCATATAAGGAAGTTGACCAAATACTTGGTGAAGATGGCCCAAGAATCTCATCAGGAGGTCCAAGAGAAATGGGTCGATTGCGAAAGGAGATGGACCAAGATCAATCGGGCAATGAGAGACATCGGTCTCCCAGAATTTGGCACACCCGAGGAATTTCTCGACTTGTATGACATAGTCAAACTACATGCAGAGAAAGACTCATCGTGGAACATAGAGATAGAAAAGGTGGAAAACATGATGCCAGGTCAAGTACAATAGTTCATGGAGCACCTAATCAAGGCTCGAACAATTTTACAATAGTTAAGTGCTAAAGTAGTCAAGTATCAGGCATGGGCAGTGGAAATAAAGGAGATCCTTTCGGCCCCGATGGACCAACATAGATTCTTGTATGCCAACACATGCGAGGAACTCTTCGTCAAATGGTTAGAGGATGAGAATATTCATCCACTCAAGTGAAACCATTTTATGACTCTTAGAACTCTGAGAGATGAAATCACCATGTGGTGATGTTTTTTTTTACTTAGTTTTCACTTTTGATAGTTATTTTTAGTTAATAATTTGTTATAAATAAGAGGATCGACCTGTTAGAAGAGGTCGATGGTTTTTGCAAAGACCCTCATTTTTGGAATTGTAAATAACTATTTCAGAGCTACCTTAATTGAGAATTCATGTTTAGGACCTGGGATAAGTTTTTGTTTTCATCAAAGGTGTGTGTGATTGGATCATAAGGAGGAATTACTTCTGACTTTATCTCATGAATGGATGTTGTAATGAGTAAGAGTTTCTGAATCTATTGATAAGTTATCTTATTCAATATTTTTATGTTATTTAGTTCTAATTTATTCAGGGTTTCTCCAGACATGCATGCTCCAACCGATTCTTAGCTTTGATCATGCTCCTTGCCATGTTTATGATGGTATGATTCATTCTTTCAACCACTCCATTTTGTTGCAGACTATATCTAGTGGTGAACTTCCTTTTAATTCCATGTTGTCTACAAAAACTTGAAAAATCCTTTGAGTCATACTGTCCTCCTCCATCTGACCTGAGTACTTTGACATATTTTCCACTCTATTTTTCTTCTACAACTTTATATTCTTTTAACTTTGTGAATGTATCAATTTTTTTTTGAGGAAATATACCCAAACTTTCCTTCTAAAATCATCAATGAGCGTTAGAAAATAAAAAATTCCACTAATGGACTAAGTTTGCATGGGTCCACATAGATCTGTGTGAAACAGTTTTATATATTCTTTGGCTATGTAGGAGGATACTGGAAAACTATCTCTTTGATGTTTTCCAAGAATTCAACTTTCACAAGGGTTCGTCTGTTCATTCAATATAGGCAGTCCCTTAACCATTGATTGTTTTTGCAAGAGACTAAGACTCCTAAAAGGTAGGTGACCATACCTAATATGCCACAACCAAGTCTCATCTATGCTGGAGACAATTTGTGCATATGAATGTGACATGTTTACACTTCTCATATTCAATGGGAACATTCTATTCTTGGTCATTTGAACCTTTGCAACAAGTCTTCTACTAGGTGGCTTATCTAAGATAGTGCATGTGGAGTCCTTCAATCTGACATCATAACCATTTTGAATAATCTGTCTTATACTTATTATATTGTGTCTAATATTGGGTACATAGAAGAAATCAAGAATTACTTTATTCTCATTTTTCTTGGTTAATACTCACACAACACCTTTTCCTAAGGCCTTGACATGATAATCATCTCCCAAAGTAATTTTTGATTGAATATAACTATCGATGCTAGAAAACATTTTTTTTTCACTTGTCATGTGATTGTTGTAGCCATTGTCCAACAACCAAATCTCCTTGTTGTGATCTTATTTAGTGATTTGACACGAAAGTAGCATTGTCTCAGATGTTCCCTCTTCAGTGTTGGAGATATTAGCTCTGCCCTTGTTCAAATCTGGTTGTTTCTTCTTACATTCACTTTCATAGTGACCATATTTTCCCTAGTAGTAACATTTGACTTTATATTTGTTTGTCCATATTCTACCTCTCCCCCTTTGATTCTAATATTATCTAGGATGATTTTATTGTTATGAGTGTTATGGTGTTGTTCTTCCTTCTTCTTGATGACTACCTCTACCTCTTTGACATCTACCTATGTTTCCTCTTCCTTTGCCTCTACGAATGAATGCTTGAGTTTTGAATGAATGTTCCAAATATTCCTCTTCCATGTTGATTCTTGATTCATGGGACAAAAGTGAACCCACCAATTCTTGGACCCTCAGTTTAGATAGATATTTGGACTCTTATATGGAAATGACAACTATTTCAAATTCTTAGGTAGAATTTTGAGAACTTTTTCAACAATTTTCTTATATTCAATCTTCTCTCCATGAATCCTGAGTTGATTCACAACTCCCATCACTCTGGTTATGAACTGGTAAATGTTCTATTCCTCCTTCATGTTCAAGTTTTCAAACTCTCTCCTTAGGGTTTGAAGATTCACAATCTTCACTTTCTCATTACCCTGGTATGCTAATTCCAAGATATCCCAATCTTACTTTGCACTAGATTCTCTTGTTATCTTATGAAAAATTGATTCATCCATTGAACTCTGATCTAAAACTTGACCTTGTTCTCCTTTTTCCTCAATTATGCAAGCTAATTTATTTGGCCATTAGTCATGGCCTACAAATTTGCTTGATCAAGCTCTGAAAACCCATTCTCCACTAGTTCCCAACATTCTTGGACTTGCAGGAAGGCTTTCATGCTTAGAGACCAAAAATCATAGTTCTTGCCAACAAGAACAGGTCCCTATGTTTTCGCTACATTACTTGTTGAAGCCATTAAAAAATCAATCACAGTAAATACGTGAAGATTATTTCCTTATTTCTCCTCTTTTCAACTTTGTCCCTTTCTTTTAATCCTCAATCACTTTTTTTTTTTTTTATCTCATTTAACTTTCACCCATACCCTAACTTTATGCTTTAATATAGAAAAAATGGATCACCAAAATAAAAAAATACTTTGTGGAAAAACAAAACAACTTCAATTTTTTAAAGCCGAACACCCTAAATATTTATATATATTTTTGGCACTATTTAATCTCGCATAAAATATAATTTTTTTCCAAATTAAAAACAAGAAACTCTAATTCAACTCCCTATGCCAGTGGCTAGGGTTTGTTCCTTTGAAACTCTTGACTGACTGAAAATTTTCTTTGGATCTTCCACTTTTTCTATATATCTTGGATCTTTGGATCTGTGTCTTCCACAATATATCTCGATCAATAATCTATTTTCTCTCTAGTCTATGAAAATTCATATGAATCGGCTTTGATACCATGTTAATTTGATAAATAGAGACATATGAGGAAAATCATGAGAAAACATCATGGGGTATGGATCGCCCTTCTTATTATTAAATATATTTTATACAATAGAGATTTAGAGGTTTAAAATAGTAAAAACCTAACAACTAGTTAACAACTGACTAACAACTGTCCATACATATAAAATTACCAAATCAATTAATCACCTAACTAACTAATCTATGCATACTCGGTCAACATGAGAGATTATATTCTTTAACATAGGATGCTTCCATGTTTATAGAGTTTGTGTGTTTCTTCATTGATACATGTGATCCATGACATTAGTTGTATGGTTTTTGGGTGATCGTCGACTCCGAGCCATGAATAAAAATGAACTAGTATGCACCCATTTTATCAACACAAATAAAATCCATTTATGTTTTCGAGAAGCTTCCATATATGTGAGAAGTTTCTAGAAGTAGCTAACAATGAAAGTGTTCGAAACATAGAAGGCACCACCTAGCACATGTGACATGCCTCTATGATATGCGAATTAGTATTTTTCCTTTTTTCCGAATTTATTGGAACTCACTAATGATACACATGGGTTTTATGGGGTAGGATAGGGGAGAGATCTTAGAATTTATAGTATTCACATCATGAATTTAGAACTCCATTCTCTAAATAATATTATTACTAAATACTAGAAGTTATTATAACTCCATGCTCTACTACTCTTGAATGAATATTATAAGTTTTTATTTATAATATCTCGAGGAAATCAAGGTGGTTATGTTGTTCAAAAATTGAGGGATTTGTTTTGTTTTTTATGAAAATGAATACTTTAAAAGGTCTTCTAGTGAGGGTAAATCTGAATGCATGTACAAACGAAGGATGTGATTAAGGAGGTATTGAGATTCCCAATCATCATTAAGTCAACCCAAAATAGTGTTTCTAATGGAGCTTTCAAGAACAATAGAATGGTGATATATACAAATAATATTCAAAGGATTATTGTGGTAGGAGGAAATGAAGGTTCGTTATGTATCATGACATTTTCATGGGTCATCGATACAATTCAATTGGATGAAATTTTCATAGGTCACTGGTACAATTCAATTATAGGTTGGAAACCAATGATTCAAATGAGCTCCATTGTCAAAAGTGCACAAGAGAGTCATCGCTTAAACAATTTGCAATATTAATGACTTGTTGACTCCCATTGACAAGTTCTCGAGAATGGAGTTCCATCCAATGTCTTTATGAAATCATCCCATATTACGATTAAGAAAAACCTTCCAGTTGAGATGATTATTGAAGCACTAAACCTTCCAACTATTCTCCACATGACTTCTCATTGTAATAAGTATATTCACAAAATTTCAATTAGAATATTCAAGACATGAACATTTGAATGGTTTCTTACCTTGTCTATTTGGGTTATATAAATATGAAGATAACATGAGAATAAATTTTATGGTAAAAAATAATGATAATAAAGCATCCACTGATGGGTTTGCAGATGATCGTATAATCCCATTAATAAATATTATTGAAAGTTACATAAGTATATTTTAAATGAAATTAATATAAAATTTCTCACTGAATATGAAGTTATATTCTTTATCAGACACCACTTACTTGTTCACCGTGATGATTCCCACCCATATAACCCCATTGATTTCCCATACTCCAACATTTGATAGCCATGATTTGTTTTTGTAACCCATATTGCAACATACAAAGAAGTACAACTATAATCTTAGAAAATCTAAATGATATGTTCCATAGTGGGTTCTTCTAAAATTTAAATCTGAATTATATTCACATAGATCTATATACACCCAAATATGTTTTTGAGGAATTAGTAGAAATATTTTCCAATTGTGGAAAATTTCAATGTATGTCAAGAGGTGTTTTGTGTACATGATTAATCTTTCCCAGGTTACTGTTTCAAGAATGAAAGAAAAGGGAAACATGAATAAATATATAATAGTATAAAGAAAATCGAAAACAAGGCTCTTACCTGTAGAGATGGATATGAATAACATCCTACTCAAATTTGTTTCCCTCCACTTTATTCTTCAAGTAAAATACCATGTCTTTTTCCATTGGATGGAAGAGAATATGAGGCAACCATGTAGGTAGGTAGTCTCACTCCCAATCTATTTAGTCTCAACTACAAGGTAAAGAACCTCTACTGTATGGAATTCAAACACCATGTGGCATGTGTGTTGGAGAAGTAATTATTCAAAGGCAATAAAAATTAAGAACACATTGTTAGGAGGATAATAAAACCTCGAATCTCAATGGTCTACTGCTAAGAAAAATAATGGGAGGCCTCATCTTTGACTCCAAAATCACATTTCTTATATTATTCATTGGCCTTTTGCTTCTTTCCCCGGAGTTCATACTACGTATAAATATAAACCTAGAAATAATTAGATGGATACTTTGGAGTTTCCATATCCTAAACACGTGGGAAAATAAGTTTTTACATCTCCCAGAGGCTGAACATGTTGAATCTTGTGATCGAAGCCCACCCATGGCCTAAGAACCGTCACAAGATCCCATATCCTTCCTACATCCCTAGAGGAAATTATATATAGAGTGGTGGACTAAGAGAATGAGATCGAAGAGGAGACAAATCCTCTTCTCCTTCGCAAGTTCCTGTTACACATAAAAATGTCACACTTAAGTGTCACACCCTAAGTGTCGCAAAGTGACGTATGCACCTTGTTAAGTGTCACATACACTATCTCAAGTGTCATATGAACCTTACCTAGTGTCTCATTCACTTTTATAAGTGTCACAACTCGTTGACACCATGAAATCAATTTTTCACAATCCCTAAGTCAGTTTGGTGGAGAAAACCACCCATTTAGGGTTCAGAACCACACTTTTTCTTGGAAAATTTGAACAATTTTGGGAATTTTATAAGGGTGGTTCTCCCCTACTCATGATGAGGTGGCACTAGCTCTCCCCCTCCCTTTCTTAGAGAGCACCAATGGCGCTATGTCTCTGACTCTAAGGGGGTGCGAGTGTTGTTAGAGGAACATATGAAACCTTCCACCTTTTCCTAAGGACCAACTCTGAATGGATGAGGTTGTTTTGGTCAAATATTATACTATGGCTCTATATTAGGATCAAAACCCAAATCATGGAGCCATATCCTTAACCACTTCCCTTATTATCTCATGGTGGTTGAGCTTCCTAGTCCTATAAATTGAAGGCATTCCCAAGGTGAAAGGCTGAAGATTTTAGGTGTCAAACCTTTGATCCTGGGAGAAAGAATTCATTGAAGTATCAAAATTTTGATCTCAATATTTTCATGCAAGGGATAGACTAGGAGACCTTGGTGAATATTTCAATGACATCAACTTGATTTGTAAGTGCCTTCTTTTGGATTTCCATTAATATTAACTTGACCTATTCCTTTCATTATGATTGTGTATTGTAATGTATATGCTTAAGTCAAATCATGTATAGATAGATCCATTTTATCTAATCACATAGAGTAGGAGAAATAATTTCTTTGTTGTTCATCGTAGGTACCAACTCATGCTAAAGATCTTCGAGATTAAGCCCGAAGATTGGAGAAATGAGAACAAATGTCGAAACAAGATACATCACATTCTTTCTCTTTCTCATTTTGATTGATTTTGAACTAGATATATAAGGAAAGTAACAACCATTTATTTTATTCTGTCTTTGGACCAAAGAAGGGATCTTATATCGAAGGGGAGCTTAACCTGTCTATAGGGTAAGATTTCTCTTAACAAAAAAATGGCGACTCCACTAGGGATGGATTTTGACTAGTCTTTCCTGTGTTTCATCTTGAATCCTTTCTTGTAATTAGATATTTATTGTTTTATTCTTCATTATTATATATTTCCCCTTCCCTCCTCTTGTTTGAAGAGTTTATAGAGCCATTGAATGAGTCTATATTGATTTTTAACTAATAGAATCCATTTTTGAGCTTTTTTAGTAATCAACACTCCCCTGCAGTTCAGACCAGGGCACCGCTAGATGACTGGTTCCCCCCCTAAGCCTCTTAGGGGGTGACACAACAAACTGTTCCTTTGGTAACAGGGGTGACAATATCCTCTTTTAGGTGGTTTTGTGAGTTTCTTCTTTGTTCTTCTCAGTCTTTCTTTGAGAGGCATTTAGCCCAGAGTCTCTCGATTTGTATGTGACTTTGTTTTCTTGAGAAATTTCCATTTATTACTCTTTTATTTTCCTTATTTGTGTTTTTAAATATCTCCTAGTTGTGATCCCCTTGGGTTAAAAATATACCCTAGTTCATCCTGCCTTTCGATTTTTTGATATTCATCACGCAAAGATTTCAAATTGCTTGACTATTTAGGAGTGTTCATTAACCATAGTTTGCAAAGGTTGTTTGGTTTTGAGGCTTTTTTGTCTTCATTGAAACATCTCATTTTCTGATGATTATAAATTTCTCGTTTACCACAACCCAACCTTGAATGTTGTTTCTCGTTGCTCGTGTATTGAGGATTTTAATGAGTGCTTGTCTTCTTTCTCCTTTACATATTTGAGTCCTTGATTGAATGAGTTATCTCACACCTTGTTTCTTTCAGTTCTCACCAGTTTTTAAGTGTGCTTTGTTTAATTTATTTTTTTCCTCGTATTTGTTTATGTCAAGCATATATCTATTTCATTTCACTTGAAATATAAGAAGCATAAAAATTTGCATATCTCCTTGTATACATAATCGAACAAAGAAAGTTTTGCATTTTTTAGGAATTTTTTTTGGTACACGTTTGAAAAAGAGTTAGTTTTGCATGTGCATTTTGGATTTCAGAAACAAATCTTGGTAGTTTGAAATCATATTGATCCTATAAATTGAAAATTTGCATAAACTTTGAGTACTTTCTTGTTTTAATAATAATATGACTCTTCTCCCTCCCATACATAAAATTCATTGAAAAGAACGAATTGCATCACATTCTTTTGCATTCTGTTGGATTTGAGTCTCTCTTAAATAATCAGTTTCATCTCCATGAACCTATTGAGTAAAAATACATTAAAATCAACCACGTGATAATAAAATCAACTAGAACATTTTTTTTTAGCACACCAACAATAACAAAGGATTAGGGTCTTTGGACTAGGAAAAGTGAGTAAATCGTCCAAGACTACTAAACAAAATGTAGAACACTAAAGAGTGAACAAATCCATCTTTCGTATACACATATACAACAACCCTATCTCACATAGGGGATAAACATGAGTTCGCATGTGGAAGAGTAGCAGACATAACCCCTCCAAAGATTGACCAATCGTAACAGAGATATCGTATACTCAGTTTTTTCCCTAAATTGTCACTCACTCATTTGATCTCGGTACTTCATGACCTTCAAATCTATTCAGAATCCTTTGGACTCTACTAGTCCACTTGTCCTCAATCCTCTGGAAGAATTTTATACTTTGATATACTGCCCATATGTTTGGTCTCGACTGTTGACTGTACCTGCCCAGAGGTTGACTGGGAGTTGGTAACCTTAGTGGCCTTTCCTAGGTATCTACAGAGGTGACTGTGAGGGGATTCCCACAATACCTGGGGAAGACGTGATATCACACTATCAATACCCTTGGAGGGTGATATCGTGAAAGAAATGGTTTCTTGCACCAAGAAGGGTTGTTACGTGGAGGCCAGGGTAACTACTTCTCATTTCTTCGCTGGTGGCTTGACATCCCATCTTCGAAAGAGCCTTGAATCTACTGTTTCTTGGTTTATTGATTTTAGGTTTATTGAGATTGTGTTTATTTGAATTTCATATTTGGCCTTAGGATCAAATATCTCATAGTATACAAGGTATGGATCCTGCAATTCAGGAACCTCAACCCAATGTTTCTTACAAGGAAATGATCGAAGAATTTTTTTTTGAAACCGGGAGTGTATCTCCTGGAAGTGGCTAACACCCTGAAGAACTAGTCACAACCTTTGAAGAAATACTTGCATTGTAAGGTAGATAGAGAGGTAGTGGGGGGGGGCAAAAGGCCCATAGTGATAATAGTGGAGGTCATTCAATGTAAGGTGGACTAGGTCCACTATATTATTAAATAAGGACCACTATGGTAGTTAGATATAATAAATGGGTAATTAGATATAATAAATGCAAGATGACTTCTTAGAAGGTTCTACTTCTAGAAGATTCCTCCTCTAGAATGTTCTTAGGTTATGGTAGTACTATATAAAGGGGTTCAAACAATGTAATGGGATATGAAGAGAATTATTTTATTGTTATTTTCAGCTCAATAGGAGGATTCCCCCTCAAAGAGGCAAGTGAACAGGAGAGGATGCCTTCCATAATAAGATCCATTGTATGGTGTTGCCCTAACTCAAGGGTTTGATAGTAATAAAACAGATTTTGCATATTGTTATTCTATATATATATATATTGGTTGTTTTGTATTAAGTCTTTGTTTCTTAACAAGTGGTATCAGAGCACTTTCCTTGGTAGACATTGTGGGCAAATATTTTTTATTTTTGCAGATTTTTTTTTTCGGAGAAGAAAATAGAGGGCCGCGACATTCCAGAAATTTTTGGTATATTTATCTACAAAATTTGCAGAAACAGGTTGTATATCTGAGTTCCTCTCAAAAAAACACCCAATTTAAAAAAAACAATCGTCCTAAACAGAGTCCGGGAACTCAAGATATTAAAGTTTTAAAATCTGCAATTTTCAGGATTTTTTTCCGTGGACAACAACACGATTGTTTTTTATTTTTGTAACCGATGGAGGCAGAATTTTCCAAAAACAATTACATATATGAGTTCCTCTCACAATTTCACCCAATTCCAAAAAACAAATCAGTCAAAACGGATTCCGGGAAGTGAAGTTATGAGCATTTTAAATTCAACAGTTTTTTAGGGTTTTTCCAGAAAAAGCCGCAATTTTCTGCTGTAACTTATTGTTCTATTTTTTAGGTTTTTTCATGATGGTTGTGGGAATGAAGATTTGATAGGGTGATCAAATGGATATTTCCTCTCAAACCTTCAAAGAAATTCTACAAATTACTGAAGCATTCAAATCCCAATTCTATGACACATTGGATGCTAGATTGCATGACCTTGCAAATGGCCTCAATAATAGTTTTCGTAGTATCCAAGATTCATTGGATAGCATGCAGGAGAGATTTCTTATGGTGTACATTGATGCAAGAGCATCTCCAACAAATCAAGAGAGACAACGTGGAAGCGGAGGATAGCTGGACGAGCACCAGCACAAATTTTGAAAGTTACTTGAAGTTGATGTGCCATCTTAAATGAAGTCATTAAGATGAAGCGCACTTGTAAATGTAAACGAACCTTGAGCCATTAGCTCTCATCCTTAGTAGATAGAAGGCATTTAAAGTAGTTAATGTAGGTAGATAGAATTTAATTCTAGAATAGACTGGTTGAGAGCGTAAGAGGGAAAAACGAGATATAGACACCCTCATTGTGCATTGTAACATTAGTATGAAGCATTTGAGCATAGGAGAAGTAGAGAGCTGGGTAAGAACAACCATGTACAGATATTTGGATTAATAGAAGAGTTTGATTCAAATTCATGGTTTTGTGTTTGTTCTCTGTATATTGATGCTGAATGATATGCTCATGAATGTTTGCTTCCCATTGTACATTTGCTTTATATGC
Source organism: Picea engelmannii (assembly GCA_009831015.1). Classification (NCBI taxonomy): domain Eukaryota; kingdom Viridiplantae; phylum Streptophyta; class Pinopsida; order Pinales; family Pinaceae; genus Picea; species Picea engelmannii. The sequence goes on from ML793245.1 coordinate 104,899, forward strand.
TGTGTATATGATTTCATGTTTGAGTTTGAAGTCTGAGAGGAAGAAGGAATGAGTTTCAATTGTTTCTCTATTTGGGCCAAGGATTCTTGCAAGGAGTGCAGTTGAATTGTCCACAAGGAGTGCGTTGACAGAGGGTCCAGATAGGGTAGATTTTGCTCTTATTCATTGAGAACTGAAGACATGCACAGGAGTCGTGCAAGGAGTGCGCAGGCCAAGTGAAGTCTCAGGGTTGCGAACCTGAGTGAAGTATTTAAAGACTGTTGCTGCAGGTGTGGGCAGAGTCAAAAAGTTTCAATACTTAAGAAGTGCTTGAAAGTTTGCCGTAAGGAATGCGTGCAGGGATCTTCTGAAATCTCAGGAAGGATGAGGCTTTCGAAATCATTGAAGGATAGCGCATGAAGTTGCGACTGGAAGTGTGTAAGAAGCATCACAAGTCTGCACACAAGCGAACGAGTTCCATGGAGGAAAACTTGGTCATTCCGCAGATTCTACCAGGAGGAACGGATGGTTGGTATTCTCTGAGGAGGATTCACGACATCCCATGAGCCATTAGATCTCACAGAGAAGCAGGGGAGATACGTGAGTATTCCCAAAGGGTTCAAAGCTCAGGAGGGACAAGACCATATATCCGAGCCACAAGGGCCATTGGATTTACATGTGTATTCACATATCGGGGTTTCGTGGGTTGAAACTCCATAAACATAGCATCAGGAATCACGATATTCCGATACGCGATATCCCCAAAGGATAAAGGAACAGTGTGGGGCCACAAGGATCAGTAGGTGGACAGGTGGCACGCCTTATCGAAGTTTCATGGCGAGAAGTTCCAAAACATATGCATTAGGATTCGCGATATTGCAAACCCCGAAGTGTTGATGGAGTGAAGGACCGTTGAATAGTTAAACTCGTGCGTGTGTCAGAATTTCGGCGTATCGGGTATCGGGAGTCGTGGATATGAGTGGTTCAACATCGTGAGTGCCGAAATCGCGATAGGGACAACCCCAATAGGGAAAAGTCAGCGTTGACTGTTGTTGGGTCTCGGGGATTCGAGAGTCCAACGCCTGACCACTGACCTCGTGAAGTCGCGAAGTCTGATCTCCCGATTTGTAAAAAAGGGGATCCCACGAGGATTGTTGTGGGTGCAGATTTCCTGATAGGGAAATAGAAGAATGGTTTAGAGTTCTTCGGGCCATGTAAAAAGGAAAGATCCTGTGTGCACGCCAACCTTCCGACCTGCGGGTTGTGAGGTTGTGGGCGTTGGAACCAAGTGGTATCAGAGCCTAGAAAGGTTATTTTCTTTCTGTAGCAGAGAGAAGAGAATTTTTCATTCCGCTAAGGAGAAGGGACGTGCAGACACCCGATCCAGAGGATAGGGAAATGCCGAGAAGAAGAGGCAGACAGATGATAGATCCAACAATGGAGAGAGAAATGTGTGATCTACGAGCTAGACTCAAAGACATGGAGACAGCGCAAAGATGCACAGCCAGTGCAGGGGATCTCAATGATTCTGAAAGTGAAGCTGAGGCTGAGCGAGAAGAAGAAGTTGCAGTCGAAGATGCATCAAACGAACGTTTGATCAGAGCTATTGCAAAGATGGGTGCAAGAGAAAAGATGGACATTCCATTTTATGAGGGAAACTTGGATGCAGAGGAGCTTCTAGACTGGATTAGAGCTCTAGACACATACTTCGACTACGAAGATGTCGAAGAGGACAAGAAAGTCAAGCATGCTGTCACAAGATTGAAAGGACATGCAACATTGTGGTGGGATGAACTACAAGATGATAGATGTTGCGAGGGAAAACAAAAGATCAAGAGTTGGGACAGAATGATCGCGAAGATGAAGGCAAAATTCATTCCTAGGGATTATCAAATTTCTCTGTTCAGGAGAATGCAGAACCTGAGGCAGAAGCTGATGACAGTGAAAGAATACACTAAGGAATTCTATAAACTGAACATCAGGGAAGGTCATCAGGAGAGCGATGATGAAAAAGTTGCTAGATACATGAATGGCCTGAGATATGATATCCGGGATGAGATGAGCATGGTAACCATCCGAACGGTGGAAGATGCTTATCAGATGGCTCTAAAAGCTGAGGAGAAGTTGAGCCAAAAGCAAAGTCAAAGAGGCCGAGGTAGAAGTCAACCCAGAGGCAAATCAGTTGCTCAGGACAAATATCAGAAGCCCAGAGAGGACTGGAAGAAACCTCAGACTCGAATTGAGAGAGGTGGAACCTCACAGAGAGGGCCATATGTTGAACAGAGAGGACAACATATTGAGCAGAGAGGATATTATGCTGACAACAACACTTTTCCTCGTACTAGAGGTAGAGGAAGAGGAAGAGGTGGAGTAATAACATGCTTCACATGTGGAAAGAATGGGCACAAGTCTTATGAGTGTACAGATAAAAAGAAGGAGATTGGAGAAGTTCACATCGCTGAGGCACAAAGGCGATATGTTGAGGTAGAATATGCTGAAGGCGGAAGATCACTGATGATGCGAAAAGTCCTTTTGACACCCGAGAAGGAGGTGGAGAGTTCAGTCCAAAGGACCAAACTTTTCAGGACTGCTTGCAAGACCAAGGACAGGGTATGCAAGGTCATCGTAGACAGTGGTAGCACAGATAATCTTGTTTCTATAGAGATGGTAGAGAAGCTGGAGCTGGAGACGACTGATCATCCAAGCCCATACAGAGTTTCGTGGCTACAGAAAGGACATCAAGTAACTGTCACTAAACGATGTTTAGTTGAATTCAATATAGGAGGATATAATGATAAGATCTTATGTGATGTCATTCCTATGGATGTTTGTCATCTATTGCTGGATAGACCATGGCAATATGACAGGAATGTGATTCATTATGGGAGAATGAACACGTACACCCTAGAGAAGAATGGGATGACACACATGTTGCTTCCAATTAAGGATAAGGAGGTGAAGCCGGAAGTAAGAAACACTATAATTCTCATGAGTGGGAAAGAACTTCTTACAGAGGTTAAGAAGAAGGAGGATCCACAGTTCATTGTGGTCAGAAAGCCGAAGATTGTTCTGACTAGCACAAGGGTGGATGATTTACCAGAAGAAGTTCAGGAAGTACTGGAAGAGTTCGCTGACATCATAATGGATGAATTACCTCGTTCGTTGCCACCGATCAGGAGTGTGAGTCATCATATTGATCTCATACCAGGAGCCAGTTTGCCGAACAAAGCCACATACAGATTGATGCCGCAAGAGAATGAAGAGGTCAAGAGGTAAGTCCAAGATTTGTTGGAAAAAGGTTTGGTCAGGGAAAGCTTGAGTCCATGTGTTGTTCCAACAGTACTCAGTCCAAAGAAAGACGGAGGATGGAGGATGTGTACTGACTCAAGGGAGATCAACAAGATAACCATCAGGTACAGATTTCCATTGCCGAGGATGGATGATCTGATGGATTGCTTGAGTGGAGCAATGTATTTTTGAAAGATTGATTTGAAAAGCGGTTATCACCAGATCTGCATGAGAGAAGGTGATGAATGGAAGACAACATTCAAAACAAATGAAGGGTTGTATGAATGGCTTGTTATGCCGTTTGGATTAACAAATGCACCGAGTACCTTCATGAGGTTGATGAACGAAATCCTGAGGGATTTCATCGGAAAATTTGTCATTGTGTATTTGGATGACATACTGGTTTACAGTAAGATAGTGGCAAAGCATTTGAAGCATTTGGCTATAGTGATGCAGAAATTACAGCAAGAGAAGTTGTTGATAAATATGAAGAAATCCTCATTTATGAAGACAGAGCTCATTTACTTGGGGTTTGTTATTTCGGCAAATGAGTTGAGGATGGATCCAGATAAGGTGGAGGCAATCAAGAATTGGCCGTCACCGAAAAATATTTTCGAGGTGAGAAGTTTTCATGGATTGACTAGTTTCTACTGAAAATTCATCAGGAATTTCAGTGGAATTAGCGCAAGGATGATGGACATAGTGAAGAAAAGACACAAGTATTTTCACTGGATAGAAGACGCTAAAAAGAGTTTTAACCTATTGAAGAGGAATATTACGGAACAACCACTTCTGGTGTTGCCGTATTTCCAGAAAATATTTCAAGTGAAATGCGATGCAAGCAGATTTGCAATCGGGGCAGTCTTGAGTCAAGAAGACAGGCCGATTGCATACTTCAGCGAGAAGCTGAATGAAGAAAAAGTGAAGTACTCCACTTATGATAAGGAGTTATATGCTATCATCCAGGCATTGAAGAAATGGAGGCATTACTTGATCCCGAGGGAGTTTGTTTTATACAGTGACAATCATGCACTGCAGTTTTTGACTCAATAGGAGAAGTTGAATAAAAAACATGTCAAATGGGTGGAATACATCCAAAATTTCACTTTTGTGATTAAACATATTTCTGGTGCTGCTAACAAAGTTGTCGATGCTTTGAGCAGGAAGTGTTTGCTGTTGCAGGACTTCAAAGTCAAAACGTTGGGTTTTGATGATCTCAGGGATATGTACGCAGGTGATCAAGATTTTAAAGAGGCGTATGAAGCAGCTGAGAATCCAATTCTCAGAGACAGAAACCCGTGGATAGAATACATGATCCAGGAAGGATTGTTGTTCAGGGGCAATCAACTGTGTATTTCGAAATGCTCCATGAGGGAGAATCTGCTGAAGGAGAAACACAGTGGAGGATTGGCAAGGCACTTTGGTCATGACAAGACATTCACAAAGCTGAATGAATCATATTTTTGGCTGGGAATGCGAGCAGACGTCAAAATATTTGTGGACAAATGCAGAATTTGCCAGCATTCAAAGGGAAGGAAGCATAATGCAGGGTTTTATCAACCATTGCCCATACCGGAGAGGTCGTGGGATGAAATTAGTATGGATTTTATATTGGGATTGCCAAGAACACAAAGAGGTTGTGATTCAATCTTTGTGGTGGTGGATAGATTTTCCAAAATGGCACACTTCATTCCATGTCAGAAAACCAATGACACAACCCACATTGCGAACCTGTTTTTCAAAGAGGTCATTCGACTTCATGGGTTGCCAAAGAGTATAGTTTTGGACCGAGACACCAAATTCATAGGGCATTTTTGGAGGACCTTATGGAAGAAGCTGGGAACTAAATTGGCATTTAGTTCGGATTATCATCCTCAGACGGATGGACAGACATAAGTGGTAAATAGAAATCTGGGAGACTTGCTGAGAAGCTTGGTGACAGAGCACCACAGCCAGTGGGACAACATATTACCATAGGTAGAGTTTGCTTATAATGACTTAGTTAACAGAAGCACAGGGCAGAGTCCATTCCAGGTTGTTTATGGCATGCAACTAAGAGGAATTTCTAAACTGAGGGATTTAGAACAGACTGCGACTAGGAGCGTTAGTGCAGAAAATTTCACGGAGGCGATGAAGGAACTTCACAGCCAAGTGAAGGAGCGATTGTTGAATTCGAGTCAAGAATATAAGCGTAGAGCCAATCAGCGTAGAAGACAACTTCAATTTGAGGTTGGTGACTTGATTTTGGCACATTTAAGGAAGGAAAGGTTCTCGAGAGGAACATATAATAAGATAAAGATGAAGAAAATCGGACCATGTAGGGTCTTGAGGAAATTTGGGGCAAACACGTACGAGATTGAATTACCCGATGGGATCAGAATTTCTTCGATATTCAATATCTCAGATTTGTACCCATATAGAGCTGGAGAAGCAGGAGATGGGATTGAGCAGCCAGTAATCCAGTGGCGAAAGCAGATTCCGGTAGCAGAGAAGCCACATATGGAGTGCATACTGGATAAAAGAGTGAGCAAGAGGATTAGGCGAAAGCAATACTTTGAGTATCTGGTCAAATGGAAGAACCATCCAGTTGAAGATGCCAGTTGGGAGACCGAAGAAGAGATACATAAGCATGGATAGACCATGCATGAGCTCATGGACAGGAGCCCATGAAATTTTTCAAGCTGAGGAGTATGATGCAGGAGCATCGACAACACATCGAGCTAGCCAGCGCGGAAGCGGAGGACAACTGGACGAGTGCCAACACAAATTTTGAAAGTTCCTTAAAGTTGATGCACCATCTTAAATGAAGTCATTAAGATGAAGCACACTTGTAAATGTAAACGAACCTTGATCCATTAGCTCTCGTCCTTAGTAGGTAAAAGGCATTTAAAGTAGTTAATGTAGGTAGATAGAATTTAATTCTAGAATAGACTGGTTGAGAGAGAAAGAGGGAAAAATAGGATATAGACACCCTCATTGTGCATTGTAACATTAGTATGAAGCATTTCAGCATAGGAGAAGCAGAGAGCTGGGTAAGAACACCCATGTACAGATATTTGGATTAATAGAAGAGTTTGATTCAAATTCATGGTTTTGTGTTTGTTCTTTGTATATTGATGCTGAATGATATGCTCATGAATGTTTGCTTCCCGTTGTACATTTTCTTTATATGCTGTGTATATGATTTCATGTTTGAGTTTGAAGTCTGAGAGGAATAAGGAATGAGTTGCAATTGTTTCTCTATTTGGGCCAAGGATTCCTGCAAGGAGTACAGTTGAATTGTCCACAAGGAGTGCATTGACAGAGGGTCTAGATAGGATAACTTTTTCTCTTATTCATTGAGAACTGCAGACAGGCACAGGAGCCATGCAAGGAGTGCGCAGGCCAAGTGAAGTCTCAGGGTTGCGAACCTGAGTGAAGTATTTAAAGACTGCTGCTGCAGGTGTGCACAGAGTCAAAAGGTTTCAATACTTAAGAAGTGCTTGAAAGTTTTCTGCAAGGAATGCGTGCAGGGATCTTCTGAAAGCTTAGGAAGGATAAGGCTTTCAAAATCGTTGAAGGCTTTCAAAATCATTGAATGGAAGTGTGTAACAAGCGTCGCAAGTATGCACACAAGAGGACGAGTTCCACGGAGGAACACTTGGTCATTCCGTAGATTCCACCAGGAGGAATGGACAGTTGGTATTCTCCAAGGAGGATTCGCGACATCCCGTGAGCCGTTAGATCTCACAGAGAAGCAGGGGAGATACGCGAGTATTCCCAAAGGGTTCAAATCTCAGGAGGGACAGGATCGTATATCCGAGCCACAAGGGCCGTCGGATTTACATGTGTATTCGCATATCGGGGTTTTGTGGGTTGAAAATCCATAAACATAGCATCGGGAATCACGATATTCTGATACGCGATATCCCGAAAGGCTAAAGGAACAGTGTGGGGCCACAAGGATCAGCAGGTGGATAGGTGGCACACCTTATCAGAGTTTCGTGGCGAGAATTCCCTAAACATATGCATTAGGATTCACGATATTGCGAACCCCGAAGTGCTGATGGAGTGAAGGACCGTTGAATAGTCAAACTCATGTGTGTGTCGGAGTTTTGGCGTATCGGGTATCGGGAGTCGGGGATACGAGTGGTTTGACATCGCGAGTGCCGAAATCGCAATAGGGACAACCCCAATAGGGAAAATTCAGCGTTGAATGTTGTCGGGTCTTGGGGACTCGAGAGTCCAATGCCTAACTGCTGACCTCGCGAAGTTGCGAAGTCCGATCTCCCGATTTGTAAAAAAGGGGATCCCACGAGGATTTTTGTGGGTGCAGATTTCTCGATAGGGAAATAGAAGAACAATTTAGAGTTCTTCGGGCCGTGGAAAAAGGAAAGATCTTGTGTGCATGCCAACCTTCCGACCTGTGGGTTGTGAGGTTGCGGGCATCGAAACCAGACATCAGGGATGAATATAATCAAAAAATATATGCTTGGTATGATTTTGAGGCCAATTGTGATGATTGGTATATGGATAGTTGTCATTTCTGGGATGAAAACCATTTTCATATTTTATTTGATGTCTCTACTCCACCTTCTATAGAGAACATCAATGTCCCACATCAGGAGCTAGTTACCAGCATCCAGCCTGCATATTCTACAATGGTATTGTTCTTTCCAGATTCATATTTGATCATCTCCCACTATGTGGATGGACATTCTTATTTGGATCCACATGATAGGTGTCAGTATTGGGAGAATCATTTTCAGTTGGTTATTGGGTGCCGATATATTCCATGTGGGGTTCACATGAGCAATTGGACATGGGACCCTTGTTTACAATGGCGGTTGGACTACTTCAACATGGTGGCTACCATTTCTCAATGGGACCTTGGTTCTCTAGTCTACTTCATCACTGTGGTCCACACTTATCCATGGGACCTTGGTATATGTTTGTACATCAAGCATTGAGGACAACTCTTTCATAAGGGGGATGGAATGTAAGGTAGCTAGAGAGGTATTGGGGGGGCCCAGAGGGCCCATAGTGATAATAGTGGAGGTCATTCAATGTAAGGTGGACTAGGTCCACTATATTATTAAATAAGGCCCACTATGGTAGTTAGATATAATAAATGGGTCATTAGATATAATAAATGTAAGATGACTTCTTAGAAGGTTCTACTTCTAGAATATTCCTCCTCTAGAATGTTCTTAGGTGATGGTAGTACTATATAAAGGGGTTCAAGCAATGTAATGGGATATGAAGAGAATTATTTTATTGTGATTTGTAGCTCAATAGGAGGATGCCCCCTCGAAGAGACAATTGAACAGGAGAGGATTCCTTCCATAATAGGATCCATTGTATGGTGTTTCCCTACCTCAAGGGTTTGATAGTAATAAATGAGATTTTTCATATTGTTCTTGTATATCTGTTGTGGTGCTTTTGTATTCAGTCTTTGGTTCTTAACATGCATATTATGAAAATCCTATTTTTAATGATCCACTCGGCCTACCACTCACTAATACACCATCCATGATATTTATTGATGCCTATTCTTCTTACATTTTACTGCCCGGTTCAACAACTACATAATCTTTTGGCATGAACCCACCGATTTTTGGTTTTTCTAAACGACTTGGGAATTCATATTTATTCACAACTCCTATATTCATTACTTTTGGTTCTTATTTATTTGGAACATCGATGACCCAGGTAACCCCAAATCAACCGCTTGAGAGTACATCTCCCTTCGCACATGGGTCAGGTAATATTCCTGCTTCACTATTTCCACACATGCACACACCAAGCACTTTATTTGGTCATCCCATTGGTTAGATTACCAACAGTAAATTCGTTCACACAACCATGATCAAACAAGCTACACAACCTCCATATCAATCCTGGTAGATGAGTACACCCTACACTACAGGCCAATATTCAATGGGAGGCTAGCCTTTAGCTGGAAGGAAAATTTTGACTGGGGGGAAACCTATGTGGTTGGAACATCAAAAATCTTGGCGGAAAATTGACCCTGCGAGTCCTTCTATCCCTACTACCACCAGCCTATATCCTGGACAACCATTTCAAGGAGTTTCTAATCCTTTGTGGGGTAAACCCAATTCGGTGGGCATTCCTCGGCAATGAAATTTTCCTTATCAATTCGTAAACCCCATGATTCTAACGCAATAATCCCTTCACACATAGTATATGGGAGGCCCATCTGGCCAACCACCATACATGGGGAGACCATTGGTTCAATCATAGTACATAGGAGGACAACCAGGAAAACCACCTTACATGGGTGGACAACCCGAGAAATCACTGTATATGGGAGGACCATCTAGTTTTTCCATCTCGCTGCAACCTGGATATGGTCCTACTAATCTTCCTATGCCACATGGTTATCACTAGTATCCACATGCTAACCGATAATTACCATTTTTGGTTATGTTATATCTTCCAGATCTATCGCATTTGAAAAACGATCCCATTATACATGCCTCATTTTGGCCTGCCATCCTTGCCAAATTACTGTTCGACATCCTGAAATTTGACGAAAAACATGGGGAATATCCTAACAATCATGCTATCAATTTCCATTTATGGTGTTGTTCCAAATATTTTATGGATGACTCCATCCTTTTGACATTTTTTCAGAGAACACTTACAGGTGCAACAAGCAAATGGTACATTGTGATGCCGTGTAACTCTTTTGTTGAATTTAATTCTCTTGGCATGGATTTTCTAACGCATTTTTAGTTTCCTATATGGTACAAGACTGGTACAAATATTTTTACCTCACTCCAAAAATCCTCTTCCACCCACATATATAATGATATTCATGAGTGGAGGTGGCAGAGACAGTTGATTAAAGATCCAATTTCGGATCAACTCCTCGCAGATTGGTTTAGAAAGTCGATATTTCCACCCATAGCCCATGATGTTGTTATGGGGAATGTTGTTACTCAGGAGCATGCTATCAATCATGCTCAATATTGGGACTTGGTATATTCCCAATCTGACACACTTTATGATCTGATCCCTCATCCTCCTCATTTGTCGAATGATCCGGTAAGACCTACTCTGGAACTGGTTTATGTTTCATACAACAAAACTACTTCCACTCCTGCTAAAACCTACGAGTTGAATGTCTTCCAATCCACTTCATCTTAGAAAACAAGAAGTAAGAGGAAAAATAAGGGTAAATCGAAGAAATCTTCTGACCAACAAGATACTACAAATATTGTTGATACTCAATCGAATAGGAAAGATAAGTTTCCTTGCATGATTTGTGAGGAAGACCACTACACAAAAGACTTCCTTCATTGTGAGGAAGTCACTAAATTTATTAAGGGTACCTCCCAACCTGCAGTGATAACTAACCCTTTCCTGGTTCAAAAACAACATCTCGTTGCAAACAATATTTCCCCTCTGCAAGGGGGAAACCCATGTCATTCTCTCCATGGGGATGCTTCCTCGAGTGCCTCTAAGGTTTATATGTTTATGACGGTTAATGTAACAACTCGAGAAAATACTTATGACACAAATCCAGGTGATCATGCTAATGGAAAGGATATTGATAAACCCTCCACATATACTCCTCGTCCATCTTCCAATCCTTTTCATATTGAGAAGCCAATTTCTGATGCAGTGTTGCAATCGCCCAAGGGCTAATTCAAAAAGAGACATTTAATCCAGGTACCCACGCCATCCAAAACTAAAATTCCATTGAATATTTGGTGCAAGCACCTTATGCTATGTCATCCCTCGATGTTCTACAAAACTGTCAAAGTAAATGTAGAGTCATGTTGTCTGCAATTGGAGATATGGATATAGAGGAATCAAATCTGATTACATTTAATCTAGAATATATTAAGGAGAGGCTCTCACACCACCTAGCATTCCAAATTCAAATTTTGGTTGGTGGAAAGAACATCCATTGCACTATTTTGGATGAATGAGCCTCCACATGTGTCATGTATTTTCCTTGCTAGAGAGCCCTTGGTTCTCCTAAACTTATCCAGTATCCTAGCACCATTAAATCATTTGATGGACATGGTTTCCAACCTCATAGACTCTTGCAATCTTTCTATGTGACATTGAAGAGTAAAACCGTTTCATTCAATATCGAAGTGGTTGAAATGCCCTTGGATTATAATTTGTTACTTGGTCCTAGTTGGTTCAATGCGATGACTATCGTCACATATTCAATGTTTCGTATTTTATGATTTCCCCATCAAGGAAAAATTGTCTCTATTGAGCAACTTGACTATATAACTCCAAATCTACAAACATTTGCAGTGAATAATATCCCTTTTCTAGGAAAATCTAGTTTTGAGAGTGTAGGAGTAGGTCTCCTTAAGGATTCCTTGCTCATGAGGGTTTTTCCTTTACCTTCTCTTGCCACCCCATCGGTTTCCACATTAAATATGATTTCGACTTAGGTGTGACAATCCCTAGAAATGCTTCATGATTTTCTTCTTCTTCATTGGAATTTTCTTCTTCAGTGTCATCTCTTTCAATCCTTGGATGAGGACATTCAAATTCAACATGTCCTACTCCTTCACAATTAAAGAAAAATAACTGACCTCTATTTGCTTCTTTGAAATCTGAGATGTTGTAATTTGATTCAACTTCTTCTTCTTTTTCTTCTGCTTCTTCCCTTGCATAAAGGTCTTGTAGCTTGTCCCAAAGCTCTTTTGATGATGCACATGATCCCACCTTGGATTTTACTGAATCTGTCAATCCATCCAGGATGGTATCTATTGCCAATTTATTGTTCATTTTTTCTTCCTTCTGAGCTACAGTCTTTGGTTTCTTCAAAGCATTATATCCTGAAGCAACTGAGAACCAAACATCTGCCCCAAGTAAGTTTCCATTATATTACTCCAGTATTCAAAATTGCTTCCATCAAATGGTGGAATCCCATTTGGAATTTTGTCTTCCATTTCTTCTTAGGATCTTCCTTCTAATGGTTAAACTGTATTGAAGGTAACCTTCTCTGAAACCAATTGTTCATACTTAGAACACATCACCAAAAGACTTCATCCTCCCTTGAAATCCGACCTTCTTTACTTATGATTTCCTATGAAATTCGACTTGTATATCAAATGAATGTATAATGATATTTATTTATACCATTTATGTCACTTCCTTTTAACATTATGGCCAGTTTGAAACTTTCTTATTTTGTAATTATTTTCTTTAATTATCTTCAGGGCCTACATGTACTTCATTCTTCAATTCACTTTGTCATATTCAAAAATGCATTTCTCCTCAACCATGAGGATCCACGTGACGTGCCACATACCACCAGAAACAACATGATGTATACTATCCATCCATGGGTGTTGTATTTGCATGTGCATTTTCCTTCATGTCCAAATACCTTCATCAATCTTGTGGTCCAAAACCCATGACTAGGGTTGACATCAATGACAACAACCAATCTTCCAACAAAAGGAACTCTTTGGAGTCTCCTTTAAGCTCTTTTTAGACTCCCTAAAAATGAAAATATTGTTGAGTGAACTTGTTTCCTTTCATGCTCGTTAAAAGGTTTGAAAGGGCGCCTTCCAAGTGGTAGTTTATCTATTTTTTGGCCTCACAAGACTAATTACGAAAAATGAATACTCTAGTCAAGCATGATTAGAAGAGTTCTCCCCTATATTTTTTTACACTTTTTTCGGGTTTGAGAGAATAACTTTATGAAAAAGTCACTCATGGAGTCGTCTTTAAGTTCTTTTTAGACTCTTTAAACAAGAAAAACCACCGAGTTTACCTTCTTTGGGCTTGTAAAATTATGCATTGAAGGACCTATGTGAGTCCAATATTCAAGACGCATACAGGACCAAACCCCTCATTCCTCAAGTTTGTTAAACATATGGCAAGGGTCTAGTGATCGAAGATGATCTATACTGAGCATTTTTTTCCTCCTCAAGCTCGTTGAAAAATAAAGAGGTACTAACCAATCATGGTGGGGGGAAAATTGAAGGAAGTGGGTCAAGTTGTTTTTTGAATCCTTTATGGAAGCTATTGTCTCCCTTGAACATGGCACCTATTTTCATCTCATCTTACAGTTGGGTAATCTTCTTGTATCTCAGTCATACCAATTCCATGTGTCATTATAATTTTTTGTTGCATTCAAAGAGTTCTCTTTGTCGTCACACTATGTTCTTGGTACTCATTGAGTCAATTCTTCCAAGTCACTTGTTTTTCCTCACAATGTTCAATGAAATTTTCTCTTCAAACCATCCATCTGCAATATTACCAATTTCCATTTCCCGTGTCAATCCATACTCATTTAATCAACCCTCTTAAATCACTTTCCTCTGTCAGTTTTGTGTCGATGATGGGGGATACATCATGGCCCTCCTTCAATGAGTCTATTAATGCCAACTTCAACACATTATCTAATAATTAGACTTAGAAATTAGTTAGTACTTTGGGACATGAATTGCAAAATGACAGGCCTCCTCGCTTCTGACAGTAGGTTTACACCATTAACCTTTGATTGGATGATTCCATGAATGTTCGACCTCATATCATTTATTCACATTCGTTGGAATTTACTAAAGGTACCTTGGGAATGATTATCATCATTGGTGATTTCCCTCACACTTGTTAACGATATATCTAAATGACTAGTAATCAAGTGGTTTCTACCATGTTCGACATCAAGTTATTTATTCACATGGATAGATTCATACCATTTTGGTATCAGGATGAAGACCCTGAGCTAGGAACTCAATATATTATGTGATTTTACCATGTTTCAATCACTAGTACCTATCACCAAATTTGCGATGGTTTTTCATTGATATTGCCACACTTATCCATCGCAATTTCCACGAAAGCCAAGATTTTTTTTCATCGGAATAATTTCGTCACTATATCCACGATCCAGGTGTGCGTGGAAACATTGACGAAATAAGAACTCCACGTTTCACCACCTTCAAGATCAGTTAACCCTATGAATCGTCGCAATTACGACGAAATTACGTTGCAATAACAACAAAGAAGTGTGGCAATTACGATGAAAATCTATGCCAAGCCAATAACTTATGACGTAGATGTTGAATGTGTGATGCAAAACCATCGCAACTTGCGATGAAAATCTATGGCAATATCGACGAAAATATATCTCAAGACCAAACTTATGACGCAGATGTTGTATGTGCGACCACAATTCGTGGAAAATTGCGACGAAATTGCATCACTATTGCGACGGTTGTGGTAAAATACAAAATTTGTTCCCGACAAACTATCGTTGATATTGCGATGATGACTTTAAGTTTAAAAAATAAAATTACATGAGATATGGTATTACCATATTACATTGTAATATGGTATACCATATTGTATGCCATATTACAATGTAATATGGTAATTCCATATTACATTGTAATATGGTAATTCCATATTACATTGTAATATGGTAATTCCATATTACATTGTAATATGGCATTACCATATTACATTGTAATATGGTAATGCCATATTACAATGTAATATGGGATTACCATTTTACATTGTAATATTGTAATATTCTAATATATATATCCCCTACAAATAATCAAGGCACTAATCAACCAAATATTGGAAGCATGTGTTATCATGAAGTTGGATTAGAAGTAAGGATACTAATATGACAATATACACAAAGAATAATTTGGAATATTACTTTAAAAAAAACACATGGATTGCATGAGTGAGTCATTATGCAATTTATATTACACAATACTATGGCAACACTTCTAAGATTGATGGATGATATCTTAAGACCATTTCTCGAACTTGTTTATTGTAGCCTCCTTGGATGATATTTTGACTTTTAGCAAGATTTGGGAAGATCATTTGAAACATTTGGAGATAATATGTTTAACCCTTCAACACAATTAATTGCTAGCAATCATGAAGAAATATGAGCTTGGAAAACAATTATTGTTGTGTATGGATTTTGTAGTTAGAGGATGTGAATTGTGTATTGACCTAAGAAATATAAATTTCGTTGTAAATTTGTTGATCCCAGATAATTTAATTGAACCAAGGTAATTCATGGGGTTAGAAAATTATTTAGGAATGAAGTGTCTCTTCAATGCACATTAGAAAAGGAAACTATAACCTTTCAATTCATTGCAATTGAAAACCAAGTAACTGAAGCTTTGACTTGAAATAATTGTAATGCATCAATATTAAATCTAATGAAACTTGCAATTTCATTTGAAATCAAAGAAAATTTCGCATGATACATAATGGCGGAACCTTTGATACAATGAAGGAGTTGGATAACATAACACTTGAAACTTTTGTTGGTGCAATCATAATATACCCAAATAAGATAAGGAATTGTAGATCATAGTTTAGGCATTGAAGTAATACATGAATTATTTGTTGGGAAAACAAAAAAAATTTAACTCAAATCATAAACTTTTATAATCCTTGTCAATTGATCCAAGTCACAACAAAGCCCAGACTTCATGTGAATGGTATCCTGCAACATTTTGATTTGGTAATCAAGTATGATAAATATATACAAAACCACATGGTCAATTTACTTTAAGACCTTTGATGTTTTTATTTGACCATAGCTCTAAATTTAAACTCTTATGTACTTGAAGAATATAAGGGATTACCTACATCTAGCTCAAATTTTGGCAAATGGTTAAAACCTTACAAA
>ML793245.1:124755-136953 GCA_009831015.1 Picea engelmannii
GTCATGAATTTATACATCTAATTTTTCTTTGATTTATGTTTTTTTACATTCATAAAACTGACAATTGGGATATCATCATCATCCAAGGACATTGTATTTTGTGTGCCCTGTCCTTCTATTGTTTGTGTGCGCTCATGTACCATGCTTTTGGTATGTCGCTGAGAAGGGTTAGTTGGCATCTGTTCAGGGTCATGAACTGGAACAACGAAAATGATCATATCGATATGTTGAAATATAATTGAAATAACTAATTCATTGTTTTGATTAACATTACACTGTTTCTCTTTACCTGTCTCTATAGCTGGGACAGTTGTTGCGTTAATTTCCTGTCCACTTGGTTTCTCTCACATTTCACCCTCCTGAGCTACATGCTCTTAAATTTTGAGAAGATAATATATAAGTATAAGTCAGGAAATAAATATCTACAATCACAGTAAATATTTCTAATTCTGAAGCATACATACCGAAATGGGTACTCTGCTCTACACTATCACTGGACATGTGGACCCTTGTATGACGCGGTGTTTGCTGAATACCGCTTGATTCACTACTGCGGTGGAACTATTGCTTGAAAACAAACATAAATACTTAGTTAAGGGTGATATAATAAAATATGAATAGACTTTACAAGCATGCTACTGTGGTTTCGTTATTCATTTGATTTACCTGCGTGGCTGGGGAGATAGGAGTCTGGACCAAGATTTTTCTATATTCAATCACACTTTTAAAACCATGCTTGAAACCAAGCTTCAGGTCCTCCTCGGTGGAAGAAGTTTCAAACATATTTAACTGCAATGCATAACACCATTAAAAATACCAATAACAAAAACATATATTTGTTCACTATTGTTAAATAAATATTAACCACAGTTAATCATTTAAATCTTACTATTCGAGCTTTGAGTTTTTCATAGACACCCTGGCTTAGTTTATGTTGGCCATGTTTTTCCACTCTGGCCTTTGTTGCTTTGAATGTGTCTGGTAGCCTACATATGGAATTTTTGAAAAAAAATAGATATCGGAATTGTTACTTAAAACAGGAAATAAAAACATAAATGCTCATATTTAACTGATAATATGACATGTGTTGTACCTTGCTTAACTAGCTCGTGGTTGGCATCCTTGTTTTTTAAACAAGTTCTCCTTTGCATCCTCTATTAGTGCCTTAAACTCTTTCTCGGGAACCATGGGAGGGCACTCGTGCTTGAGGTCTATTTGCAATTTATCCCTATACTGGGCCCTGGTGTATTTTAAATTCTCACTGGCCAACTTTGTAACCACTTTCTTGTTGAAAGTGCTGCCGAACAAGTTTACCAGGTGATCTATTAAATCATCTTTCTTTTTTCTATCTTGGCCATTCCACTGTGTGCGAATGGTGGGGCCAAACAGCTCCAATGCTTTGTCATGTAAGTTTCTATAAAAAACATTGTTTACTGCAGTAACATGTTATCTATTAATCAATTAATAATGTCAACAAATGTCCATTTCAATTTCATGAAAAATATGAATCAATTAATGGGACAATTACCTGCAATCTTCAGAATCTTTATCAGAACACATGCGTCATCCACCAGAAAGGTCACATCTAGTGATCCAGTGCTTTTAATTTGTTCTACTCCATGCATAATAGTATCATGTGCACCTACACTATGTTCCTCTCCAGAGTCATCATGTGGAGTCCCAGGCTCTGGCTCATCATTCTCCGGCATGTTATGCCGGTCAAAATCGCCCCGCTCATCAATGGATTCTAGGGGAACCTCAGGAGGCTAAAAAAGACTCACTTTCACTTTGTTATGTCGACCTTTTTTTTGCATTGGACCCTCACTGCTACCTATAGCAGTTGCAGGATCGACAGGCTCCCCACACACGGGGCTCAAAAACTCCTACAAACATAAATTTTTTCTTTATCAGATCATATAAAAAATATAAAACTAAAAAATGGATATGAAATTGTCATAGCTAATCAAAATATGTAAAGATGCCACTTACCCCAAAATTAGTTATTTTAGTTTGTAGCTCTACAATTCTTTCCCTATCCTCCCGTGTCAGGGGTCTTTTGCTAATCAAACCTAGATTTCCATGTTATCCTTCTTCAAGGGCTTCATTACAGTTGTCATTGGGTTTGTCGAATAATATATTTCGTCCTCATCAATATCCTCCGTGGGAGCCTGGATAGATGTTGACACAATAAATCAATCAACAAAAGTTATGAAATTCAACTCTAACATTAAAAAAATGAAATATTGCAGTAATATCAGAAACACATTAACAAAATTTCAGAAATTTAGTTGTTGTAGTCATAAGTTGTTACTGTATTTAACATTTACCTGGTGAGGCACTATGGGTGCCTTTCCACGGTCACCCTAGAGAGATGTAGCGGGTGAAACTCAGACATGGTCACTCTAGACAGAAGTTCACACAATAAATCAATCAACAAAAGTTATGAAATTCACCCGTAACATTTAAAAAATGAAATATTGGAGTAATATAAAAAAATAAAATAATGAAATTTCAGAAATTTAGTTGTTGTAGTCATAAGTTGTTACTGTATTTAACATTTACCTGGTGAGGCATTGCAGGTGTCTTTCCACGGTCACCCCGGAGATATGTGGTGGGTGAAACTCAAACACGGTCACCCCGGAGATATGTGGTGGGTGAAACTCAAACACGGTCACCCTGGACATAAGTTGACACAATAAATCAATCAACAAAAGTTATGAAATTCACCTGTAACATTTAAAAAATGAAATATTGAAGTAATATCAGAAAAAAATAATGAAATTTCAGAAATTTAGTTGTTGTAGTCATAAGTTGTTAATGTATTTAACATTTACCTGGTGAGGCACTGCAGGTACCTTTCCACGGTCACCCTGGAGAGATGTAGTGGGTGAAACTCGGACATGGTCACCCTGGACAGAATTTGACAGAATAAATCAATGAACAAAAGTTATAAAATTCACCTGTAACATTGAAAAAATGAAATATTGGAGTAATATCAGAAAAAAAATAATGAAATTTTAGAAATTTAGTTGTTGTAGTCATAAGTTGTTACTGTATTTAACATTTACCTACTAAGGCACAGTGGGTGTCTTTCCATGGTCACCCTAGAGAGATGTAGCGAGTGATTTTCTACCACGGTCACCCTGGATAGATGTTGACACAATAAATAAGTCAATAAAAGTTATGAAATTAACCTGTAACATTAAGAAAATGAAATATTGCAGTAATAACAGAAAAAAATAATGAAATTTCTGAAATTTAGTTGTTGTAGTCATAAGTTTATAGTGTATTTAACATTTACCCGCTGAGGCGAAGTGGGTGCCTTTCCACGTTTTCCCTCTCCATCTATTCAATTTAAGTTGTAATCGATCAACAACTCTTCACCTGGAACTATTGTTTTTGTTGCACATACAAATATACGATTTCCTTCGCGTGCCTCAAATATGAAATTCGGTTTCTTAGTTGTTTCCACTGGTCGTGTACTATTTATAAAGATCGCAATGTTTCCAGTAGCTTTTGGCCTTCCATCAATATACATAGTTACCCCCTTTATTTTGATTGTTATCTAGTAGTTGTATATAATTTGCGGCAACTCCGTATCTCCACATACTTTGCGTATATCGAACCAACATCAACCAATGATTGTATTTGTATAATGGTTTGACATACTCCATCAATTTAGTTATAGTGCCATAACCGACCTTTATGCCATCCATGGAAAATAACCCCAATCCATGTAAGGATGAAGGAGCAATGTGATACATCCTCCCACCGATGAAAAAATCTGTGTCCACTTCAGGTAGCTCCTTAGGAGCCCATCGTTGCACTAGATGTTTATACCTCAAGGGCAACTCAATGTCACATATGCTCTCATCATCATAATTACACGACCCTCTGTTGGAATAAAAAATTGCATGCAGGTACAAAATCTTTTCCTTACCTTCTCCAACCTAGTTGATCTAGAATCGGTAGATCTAGTACAACACGTATCACTTTCAACCTCTCTTACTATATGTTGATCATCACTCGAGGAAGATAGTTCCGACAGATACCTATTTGGTGGTACCTACACTCGTTAAAACAAGAAGATAAGTTATCGTGCCAATATACGTTTTCGGTACCAACACAGTTGCATATAGTTGCATTTAGTTGAATAAAGTTGAAATTGCCACACCTATCCGTCATATAGTTGCATAAAGTTGAAATTGCCACACCTAGTTGCATATAGTTGCAATATAGTTGCATAAGTTGCATAAGTTGCAATATAGTTGCATAAGTTGCAATAAAGTTGCGTAAAGTTGCATGAGTTCCATAAAGTTGCTTAAGTTGCATAAGTTGTATGTTGCATAGTTTCATATAGTTGCATATTTTCATATAGTTGCATACAAAATTGTTGCAATATAGTTGCATATAGTTTCATAAGTTGCAATATAGTTGCACATAGTTGCATAAGTTGCAATATAGTACCAACACAGTTTCATATAGTTGCATTTAGTTGCATAAAGTTGAAATTCCCACACCTATCCATCATATAGTTTCATATAGTTGCATAGTTGCATAAATTGCATATAGTTGCATAAGTTGCGTAAAGTTGCATAAGTTGCGTAAGTTCCATAAAGTTGCTTGAGTTGCATAAGTTTCATCTTGCATAGTTGCAGATAGTTGCATACAAATTTGTTGCAATATAGTTTCATATAGTTGCAATATAGTTGCATAAGTTGCATATAGTTGCATAAGTTGCAATATAGTTGCATATAGTTGCATAAGATGCAATATAGTTGCATTTGACCACTCACGAATATTTGAGAATATAGTTGCAATATAGTTGCATTTGGAATCATTGGTACGTTTTCATAATAAGAATAGGTCTCAAGGTGTCTACCATGACTAGAGAGGAAAAAAAGGGCCTAAGGTCCTAAACATATTTTCTTTGGCTCATTGGACATTAACAAGGCCTCAAACCACCACATTTATCCTATTTAATAGACTATGGTGCTTGGGTGGGATATGGGTGTCATTCACAATTTTTTCACACCATGTATGGAAGTTAGGTCTTGTCCATGGTCAGGGAAAGAACACAAGGTTTTTAGGTCATATTTGCATATAGTTGCATATAGGTTTTTAGGGAAAGAACATAAGGCATGTTGCATAGTTGCATATAGTTGCATAGTTGCATATAGCTGCATATGAAATTGTTGCAATATAGTTGCATATAGTTGCAATATATTTGCATATAGTTGCATAATATGCAATATAGTTGCATATAGTTTCATAAGATGAAATATAGTTGCATTTGACCACTCACCAATATTTGAGAATATAGTTGCAATATAGTTGAAATATAGTTGCATTTGGAACCATTGGCACATTTTCATAATAAGAATAGGTCTCAAGGTGTGTACCATGACTAGAGAGGAAAAAATGGCCTTAGGTCCTAAACATATTTTCTTTGGCTCATTGGCCATTAACAAGGCCTCAAACCACCACATCTATCCTATTTAATAGACTATGGTGCTTGGGTGGATTAAGTTTCATGTGCTTAATGACCAAGATCAAGGCCTCCAATTAGGAATATGGGCAACATTGGTATGCTTTAAATAATAATAATGGCTATTAGGACACCATATGGGCACCATTCATAGGTTTTATGCATCATAGTTGGCTCTCAAGGCCTCTAAGAAGGAAGTTAGAGCCATTAGGAGGATATAGTTTCATTCATAAGTTGCATTAGGAGGATATATGTCACACATTCATAAGTTTCATATAGTTTCATATAGTTTCATAAGTCGCATATACTAGTTGCATAGTTTCATAAGTCGCATATACTAGTTACATAATTGCATAATTTGCATATTAGAGTTATTTCTGCCACTCCAATTAGAAAACCCATAAAGGGAATAGGATCCAAAGAAATATAATGGAGAATATAGTATTTTCAAGATATGTGTGTGTGTGCATGCACACTTGTCGCACTATGGTCTAGAGGAAATTCAAAGCAGTTTCCATAATGATGACCCAAGTTCAATTCATGGTGAGCTCCCTCCACACCTAGATGTTTGTTGCCTCTTTGTTGTAGCAACATATAGACACAATTATGTTAGAAACCTAACCACCCTTGATGTAGAGGGTGTTGTCTTATCATGAACCTCTCCTTGATAATAAATAACAGTGGAGAACCCACATTGATACCATGCAATAACCCACATTGATACCATGCAATATATTGGAGAACATATAAGCCCTGAGGGTTAGCTCAAGCATTCATGAGCCAAACATGATATCTCTCCCCCAAAGTTGGGGAGGTCACGAGTTCAACTCTCTTTATCTCCTCAGGTTTAGGCTCCATAATCAAGGCCAACAATTTAACTCCTCTGCCAACCATGGATCATAGAACATAGAAGACAAGAAATGGAATTCTATTCAAACTCTTCAAGAGAAAATAGTTGTAAAGATGTCATCCATGTTGTCGAAGAAATAATAGGTGTGTGACTCAAAAAACCAAGATAAGCAAAGCATATAAAAAGACAATATTAAGAAACCAAGGATATTCAATTTTGTTTAAACACATAGTGTAAACAATCTTTTGATGATTAATATAAGCACTTACAAAAAAAATGAAAGATGAAAATTATTTTGTAGGGCATGGGTATGGCAAGGTATAGACGAAATGAAAATCCCTTTCAAGGTAATATAATTAAAGAGTTATTTTTGCTACCCCAATTACAAAATCCCAAAAGGGAATAGGAGCCATAAGGGAATAGGTTTAGCGTGGAAGTGTTTAATTTCCTAACACTCTTGAGATGCCTTTTTGACCTTTAGGTAGTTGAGTCTTTTATTTGCAGGTATGCCTCCCACAACAATTCTCCATGTAAAAACTGCTTTTTTGGCTCAAGAATGGGTTTCCATACGATTCTTAGAAAAAACAACCATGCTCTTTGCTTGGATTTCATTTTTCTTATTTGATTGAAATGGCCTTCAAACGATTAGAGCAAAGCCACTTGTACCCCATGGTTGAATTGTAGTTGTGAAATGTCATGGATGTACTCCCTTTCCCGTCCCAACACCAATAAGTATGAGTTTTAGGGATACTTAAATTTAACAAAAAGTATTTAAGAATAAGCTCATGGATTATTTATATGATAATCTTGTTAGTATTAACTAGGTATAACTTTCACTTAAGATTGTCCCACAAAAGTAGCCTCTTTTCCTTCCATGACTCAAATCACCCACTTTGCACACAACACTTGGGTTCGAACCCCGGTTCTAATAATTCCCATTCCCCTTAAATCTCTAGATGTAAAACATAAAAAACAAACTAGATCAGTGAAATCCTAGGATGTTGGGGAGTATTGGTTGGTTGAGGAGGTGGCATTAGTGCTTTTTGTTTAGAATTTGGTTGCTAGTTTTGGTGACATTTCCAAGGTTTCTATTGAGTAAACCATTATATTTGTTGGGGTTGTTGATAAGGAAAAAACGGTGGCTACTAATTTTGGAAACTTGAATATTTCCATTACTGTTGGGGTGGAAATGGGTTTTTCCAATGTCAAGAATACTAATTTTTGAAGGAATTAAATTGATTATTCCAAGAAAAATAGAAATATTGAGGGTGTTCATATGGCATACCTTGACTAGTTATGCATGGTATTTGTTTCCTTTGGTGTTTGATGAAACAAACCTACTCCAAATTCTGATATGATCCCTCATATAAATCCTTCAAACTTAGTAGTAGTGGGCAATGATTAATTTCATCATTTTATTTGTAAATGTTGCAGAATTATATGCTATTTAGCGGGCATTTTTGTGCACTTTGGGAAAATAACTGCCAAATCATTTTTAATTTCCTATTTCTTCATCTTGACTTGGAGTGTATCAAAATGGATTGCCATAGATTTTAAAATATTTGTCTTCATATCTCCAACATATTTTCAATTTCTTCTTTTGTTAATCTAGCTATGGTCATGGAGGTTTGTTCAACATTTCCTTTGATTCCTTTACCCCTTTTAGTAGAAACTCTTGAGTAGTTTTTTCAAACATTTATTATCTCAACATAAGTGCATTTGTAAATAGCTACAAATGTGATCAAATTTAAAGCTTCCATATCATTATCTCTTACTTATATCAAGAGAATTGTCTTAGGAGAGTTTTTGTCAATTGAGCAATCGATATATCTCTTTTAACCGAAGTGAAATATCTTAACATAGTCCTCTAATGATTTGTCCTTTCTAAGTCATTTGGAATAGTTAATCTCTTGAGTCTCCATATTTTCAATATTCAGTGTATTTCTCTATAAAAAGATTCTTCATAGTTTCCCATGTCTAAATATTATGTATATCTAGACCTATAAACCATTTGAGAGATATTTCCTTCAAAGTAGAGGGGAAAATTCTCAGTTGGGCATAATTATTATATTCATAAGTGTTGCAAAGGGATTCAAATTCAAGGATACAAGTGTCTAGGACCTCAGTGATCATTCTATGAAAATGGGGAAGAGCTGCTAGATTTATTTTTTCATTCTTACTTGTTGCCCTATCCCCAAATTATTTGACACTTTCTTCAAATATTTGTTTTGGACTATATTCAATGGTTATTAACTTACACTACTCCCATGGGGATTTTTTCTTTTCATGGCACAATCAAGGGGATTGGTCATGTGTGATTTGTAAACAATTATGGTTAGGGCTCTTCAATTTTGAAACTGATTATGAGACTAGTGCTAAGGGTACGATTGGATCATTTTAAAAGGATGACTTAGAATTTCATCAAGCATTCTATCAAGCATTCTATCAAGCATTTCATCAAACATTCTATCAAGCTTTTATATCAATCATTTCATCTAACAATTAGCATGCACACTCAAGAGATAGGAGAAAGAATTCAAACCATTTCCTCTGGCCATGTGACCTCCTCCAGTGCAAAACTGTGTGCCCTCCTCCTATGCAAATCCGTGTGCCCTCCTCCTCTTCAAATCCATGTGCCCTCCTCTACAAATCCATCTTCCCTAGCCTCGTCCCATGTGCCCTCCTCCCGTGCACCTCTCCTTCCTTCTCCTCCTTCTCCCATCCTCCTCTTCCTTCTGTGCTCCAAATCCATCGTCCTCTCCCTTCCGTCCTCCAAATCCGTGGGACTGTGGTGGTGAGTGTTCCATGCTCCAAATTTGTGGGACTTTGGTGGTGAGTGCGAGCAGCTCTGCGTGCGAGTGTATAGTGGTTGTGATTTGAAATATGTTTTGTTTTGTTTGTATGTTGTTTTATTTTCGTTTTTATTTTTTATTTTTTTATATTATATATATAATATATAATATATAATATATATTATATATATAATATATAATATATAATATATATTATATATATAATATATAATATATTATATATTATATATTATATATATAATATATTATATATTATATATTATATATAGGCCTAGACTATAACTCTTCCAAACTCTTCCATCTAAATCATTGGGTGCCCATCGAGAAAAGAGAATAAAGAGAAGGATGAGGGATTTCCAAACACCTACCATGAGAAGTGATGAAATCCACTATGGTGATAAGTGAAGGTATAAATGATGTTGTTATAACTAGGAGACAGAGGGTGATGAAATATCGAGGCCCGTAGAAATACATCTTAGGTGTCCTCCCTCATACAAGAGCCGCCTCGATAGAATCCTAATAGAATGGCCACTAAGATACCTCTTCATAGATGCATGAAACATGTTACCTTTCCTTCAATATGAAATGAAATGGGCATGGAATATTCATTATTTAAAGAGATAGGAGTCTCAATCAAACCTCTGGTCCCAACCTTGGCATTATCCACTTTGAAGAGTGTGCTTGTTGCTAAACAGGTCTTGACCATATCCTACATAAAGGATTTTATTCTCCCTAATTGGTTAAGGAAATTTCTCCTTATCAAAATGAACCTCAAAGTCATAGGACTTAGTCTCAGATACAAAATTAGTGTGGAAACCTGCTTTACTAATTCATTGGCTTGTTTCTTCATTAATAAAATAAAATATGAACAAATGAGACTATTTCAATAAATTAGATAGGGATTCCCTCTGGTGTCATCCCTATATGTTTTGGCTATAGAGGGCCTTTTCTATCTACTTTGTTGTAAAGTCAAACATCAACTACTTCATGGGACTCACCTCTCGGAACCAAAGATAGGGCAATTGGTTAGTGGAAATATCCTAGATGACTCCTTCCTAACAATTCTCAAGGAGAAACCCTCATGGATACACATGGTTGAGTGTTTGGATACTTGAGAGGTACAATGTAGTATTGGTTGTTGTATGAGCGCAATGGTGGAGGGATATTGTTAGGTTTTACATATGTTGATTGGGAAGGATGTATTGAGGGAAGGAAGATCACTTTAGGTTTTTTCTTCGACTTTGGATCAAGAATTATTTCTTAGTTCAGCAAGAAGCATAAATCATCGTTGCTGGTATGGAAGTAGTTTCCCTAAGTACATCGTTGGTATGATTAGGCGACATAAGTCACCTAATTATTCTATCGTTAAATATATAACATTCAATGAGATGTAGAGTGTATCAGAATATAACAATTATATCAAGAAGAATTAGGTGACACTTCCACATTGTGCCCTAGTGAAAGTCTCTTTTATGAGTTTGAAAGGCTTAATTGAAAATTTATACAAGGAAGGGTCGATCAACCCTTACATAGTAGAAAAAATAACAAAAAAGATTAATTAGAAATATGAATTGATAAGTTGTGACCAACCCTTCCTTGTTCCTGACCTAGTGATATACCATTCTATGAGACAAAGAGTTTCTTGAAATGGAACAATTATCATTAGATAAAGGCTGATTGGCACTTGCACATTATTCCCCTAGCACATACCTCTTCTATTAGTTTTAAAATGATTCATTGAAAATTTATACAAGGAAGAGTTGATCAACCCTTGTAGACTAGGTCAAATAAGGGAAAAGGATTAATTAAAATGATCGAATGTGAAAGGGGCAATCAACCCTTCTTTATTATTCCCCTAAAGAAATGTCATTCTACAAGATGGAGATTTGACTAGAATGAAACTATTATATATACAAGGGTCAACTAACCCTTCCACATTATGCTCCCAATACAAATCTCTTCTTTGAGTTTGAAAAGGCTTCGCTGAGAAGTTATACAAGGAAGTGTCAGTCAACTCTTCTAGATTAGGAGATATAACAAAATTGATTAATCAAAAATCTAAATGCATAAGCGGTGGTCATTCCTTCCTTATTATTCACCTAAAGAGGTACTATTCTAGGATACTATGAGTTGATTGAAATGGAACAATTCTCTATAAAATGGTTTGTCTACCCTTCCACATTATTCCCCCAACAAATACCTCTTCTATTAATTTTAAAATGATTCGTTGAAAATTTATATAAGCAATGGTTGACCTATTCTTCCAAACTAGCTCAAATAACAATAAGGATTAATTAAAAATATGAATGCAAAAGGAGTTCCTAACCCTTTTTTATTCCTCCCCTAAAGAAATACCAATCCAAGAAATGGATAGTTAACTAGAAGGGAACAATTATCTATAGAAGGGTCAATCAACCTTTCCACATTATTCCCCTAGTGAAAACCTCTTACATGACTTTCAAAAAGGATTCATTGAATGAAGGATCAACTGACCCTTTGAACCTTCTAAACTAGGTTAAACAATGACAAGGATGAATTAAAAATGTGAATGCAAAAGGGGAAGTTGACCCTTACTTATTCTTCCCCTAAAGATAATCCCCCGTGAAAAATCTTCTATGATTTTGGAAATGTGATTGAAAAATTATAAATTAAAGGATTGATCAACCCTTCTAGATTACGATAAACAATGAAAATGATTAATTACAAAATTGAATGTATAAGGAGTGACAAGCCCTTTTGTATTCACCTAAAGAGATATAATTCTAGGAGTAAATATATTGAGAAGGGTTGATCAACATTTCCACAATATTCCCCGCAACGAAAATCAATTATATGATATATAGTGAGTTGGTGCTTGTATTTCTAAAAACATACAATAACTAGATTAATTAATATAACAATTCGTACAATTATGTCAAATATATTACCACTAGTATTATTGATGCAAATAAATAAGTGTACATGTCGTAACAAAGTCACTATGTGTTTGCATTTCCATCCCTTCTAATAGAAAGAAGGGTGTTTTACATTGATGAATATGGTTTCCT
>ML793245.1:142035-188645 GCA_009831015.1 Picea engelmannii
GGGGCATCGTCTATATATTTAAAAACAACATAGAAAAGTTAGTGTGTATAGAAAATATAAAAATCCCGATAAGAAATATTACTAAAATTCATGACATACTGATTATTACAGAGAATACATTAAATATTGAATCCTCTTACCAATGGACAATATTCATAACCCCCTTCGGTGTGCCCCTTCTCCCTACAATGTCTTTGGGTTGTTGTTATTAAAAGTCTTCTATTTTGCAAGCCTCTACAATCATAGCAAGGGCAATAACATTTTCCATCGCCCCTCACCTCTAATTCTGCTCTTAATCGAGAAAGATTCCTGTCATTTTCGTTCATTGTGACAAATCCTTGTCCTAACTAGTAATTGTCTTACCTACACCATACCAATCATTAAGTTGTCAATTTTTTATATTTTGGCTACTCCTTTCGATAATGATATGTTTATTTACAGTGACCTACATCTTTATAATAAGGTGATCATATGTGTAGAGGATCAACATCATGACGACATAGATACCATCTTTATAATAAGGTCATATGTGTACAAATGTTTTCTTTATATAATAACGACATATATACCTAACATAGGTTTAGGGTTATTGTTTATGTATCTTATTAATCCCCGCTAAAGCAGGGAATATAGCAATCAATTACTATCATTTCACTGATCAGGGTTGAGTTTCAAGAGCAATTCCATATCTTTATCAATGAAAAGAGAGAGATATTATAGCTACAATTGAAGGGAAAAGGGTATGTGGATTCCATAAACCTAGAATATTATGGAATCCACATACCCGTTTCCATAGAATATACTAACTAGATCCAAAAACCAAAGACATGAAATATGGTACTACACATATTATAATATATTATCAAGGAAAAAACAAACTAAATGCAAATTGGACATTTGAAAAAAAAATTACAAGTTAAATGAGTACATCAATAAACAATAACATACTAACCTTGCAAGTTCAAAATCCGAGCTATGTAGATCGAGAATTGGATTTTTTCAACCGGTGGGTGACGGAAAAAATAAACAGCTCAAACAAAAGCCAAGAATAATGTTGCAACTATAGAAATTGTCTTGCAAAGTCTATTAAAGTCACTTATATATAGATAAAATAGTCAACTAGCCGTTAACACTGACCAATGAGATAGGCAAAATGTTCGTCGCTATTTCCACGAACGTTGGTCGCTATAGCGACAAAAATCCCGACTAGGTTAAATTAAGATTTTCGTGGATATTGTGACAAACTTTCGTGGCAATATCCACGAAAATCTTGCCCTCTTTAAAAAAATGATTAAACTAGTGGAAGCGTGGAAAAATTTCATGGAATAATCCGCCCATATGTAGTAGTGAATGGAGATCATTTGAGCATTTAAAAGATTTCAGTACAACCACCATGATGGAAATCTTACTAATATATATACTTTCACATAGATCCACATTGTATTTATCCATGGCTATGTTGTGTCTTCTCGTAGCTCCACTATGTATTTTTCATGGCTACAATCAGTTCATGTCATGGAGGTATGGATCCACATTGTATCTTTGGTGGGAATATCCCTAGTTAGTATTCTCATGGATCTGCAGTGTATTGGTCAACTCATATTCCGAGCTTAGGTATGTCTTCCTCGAGAATGAAACATATATTTATACTAATTGATGGTTGTTTCTATCTTCTGCCAGGTTCTCCTACTCCAAAAACATTGCATTGAAGAATTTGTAAAGTCTTTAGGAAATTAGTTTCTCTTCTGACCTCACACTTTAGGGGGCATCTGTTACACATCAAAATTTCTCTCTTGAGTGGCACAAACTGTCGTATGCACCTTGTTAAGTGTTGCATGCACTATATCAAGTTTCGTATACACCTTACCTAGTGTTTCATTCATTTTTCTAAGTGTTTCAACCCATTGACACCATGAAATACATTTTTCACAATCGCTAAGTTAGTTTGGAAGAGAAAACCAACCATTTGGGGTCAGGAACCACACCTTTTTATTGGGAAATTTGACCAATTTGCGGCATTTTAGAAGAGTGGAACTCCCCTAATCATGTTGATGGGGTTCCATTTCTCCCCCTACCTTGCTTAGGGAGCACCAGTGGTGCTTTGTATCTCACTCTAAGGGGGCGCTAGTGTTGTTAAGGGAAAATATGGGATATTCCGCCTTTTCCTAAGGGCCATCTCCGAATGGATGAGGTTGTTTTTATCAATTCCTATATCTTAGGATAAAATCCCAAATCATGGATCCATATCCTCAACCAGTTCCCTTATTAGCTCATGGGGGTTGAGCCTCCCAATCCTATAAATTGAAGGTATTTCTAAGGTGAAAGGGGGAATATTTTAGGTGTCAAACCTTTGATCCTAGGAGAAAGAATTCATTGAAGTATCAACATTTTGATCTCAATATTTTCATGCAAGGGCTAGATGAGGAGATCTTGGACAATATTGAAGCGACATAAAATTTATTTGTAGGTGCCTTCTTTTGGGTTTCCATTAATATTAGCTTGGTCTATTCCTTTCATTATGATTGTTTATTGTAATGTATATTCTTAAGTCAAATTGGGTATAGATAGATCCATTTTATATAATCACATAGAGTAGGAGAAATGATTTTTTTTGTTCATCGCATTTCCTGACTCGCACTAAGGATATTGGAGATCAAGCCTAAAGCTTGGAGCAACGAGGAAAAATGTTGAAACAAGGTACATCCCATTCTTTCTCTTTCTCATTTTGATTGGTTATGAACTATATCTATAAGGAAAGTAGAAACCATTTGTTTTATTTTGTCTTTGGACCAAAGAAGGGGTCTTGGTCCAAAGGGGAGCTTAAGCTTTTCGCAGGGTAAGATTTCTCATAACAGTGCCCCTCAACACATACTTGATAACGAATCAATAAAAGGCCACATCTTCAAGAAATTATCCTTGTCTCCACAATGTTAGATCTTCATATGCTATAAAAGGAAAAGAACATGCCATGACCTTGACAAAGTGATGAGACTCTTTACCGAGTCTATGTTCTACCTACAACCCTGGGGGATTCCTTCACACAATGATTTTTTTTCGGTCCATGCTTGTAGGTTGCATCCTATCTTTTTTCACAGATCATTCCACTTACACGCAATACAAATGGCATATTCCCCATAATTGAAACTTGTATTCAATTTATATTCAATAAGAGAGCATGTAGGGAACTAGTAATCTGAGTATCGAGCAACATATATTGTACTCGAGTGTCAATAACGTAAACAACATGAAAATGTAAGTAACTGGGTTGATTCCTTCCCTCACATATGCGAATAATTGCCACTATAATGTAGAGTACACAGATTCCTTCATCCTCTAACTTGAATTACTCCATAAAAAAATTGCACAAGAAGAAGACAAGACTAAAGAGGATCAACCTATGTCCCTGATAACCCAAAGTAGTCGGAGGATTAATGTGCGGTGAAAGAGAAAACATGTGGGAGCTATCTAAATTTTCATAAAAAGCATGAAAGCCAAAGATATATATCTACAACATTTCTCTGAATTTCTATGATATGAGAAGAAACCTTGAATATTTAGTTTTTATACAATTTCGTATAAAATATGCACATATAATTTGGAAAATGAAATATGATCCACATATAAATATTTCCTTTCATGATATAAAGTTGCATAAAAGAACTATGGTAGAACTCCCATTCCCATAATTCCTTGGGTGCAATCAATTTATCATTGCCACAACATTCATTCTTTAACTTCCCTCCTCATTAACATTATACAAATTCATAAAAAGAATGATGATAGAGCTTCCATTCCCATAATTCCTTGGGTGGAATCCATTCCCTCCTCTCATAACATTTATTATTTTCCTTTATCCTCTTTATCATGCATAATCCATGCTCTATAATAGATGTGTGCTACCAAATTTTAGGATGTTATTTAATATTATCTCTGAAGTCCTGGTTGGATTTTCATTATAACAACATAGTTTTTATTTTAACTCATACCAAGCATTCTAAAACTTATTTTTATTTTCTCTCATATCAAGCTTCCTAAAATGTATTTTCTACACCAAATTCCCAAGGCACTTATGACATGATCTCTATAAAAACTCACTATGGATTATGTTTATCAATGTAATTGTTTT
This sequence comes from Picea engelmannii, assembly GCA_009831015.1. Taxonomy (NCBI): domain Eukaryota; kingdom Viridiplantae; phylum Streptophyta; class Pinopsida; order Pinales; family Pinaceae; genus Picea; species Picea engelmannii. The sequence continues at coordinate 146,162 of ML793245.1, forward strand.
TGTGTTTTTAACATGCTTTTAAGTTAACAACAAGATTATGTGAACTATACCATAGTTTCACCTATGAACATAATATTATCATGTAACTTATGATTTTGAAAATGTTTTTGAAGAAATGTGAATAGGACATGGAATTCATGGTCAAGATATGTAAAAACAAAATAATAATAATCATGATGAAAAATTTACCTATCAACAGAGTGTTTTTTATTATTTGGGTCGGTTGTCATTGATGTCAACCCTTGAAGAAAGTTCGGTAGAAAATATTGGTAGGACAAAGGTTTGAGTAATGGAACCAAGTTTGTTTGATGGATAATGGTATGCATTTTGATATATTTTCAAGTAATACTATTCCATATGGATAGTACATGTCATGTCATTTCCGGTGGTATGTGGAACGTCACATAACTCTTCATGGTTAGAGAGTTATGGCCATGTGAAGTTGGAGAAAGGTTTGGGGAATGGACCCAAGTTTGTTTGATGAATAATGGTATGAGTTTTGATATAGTTGTAGGTAAGAATATTCTAAATCGATAGTGCATGTCATGCCATTTCCAGTGGTATGTGTAACGCCACATAACTCCTCACGGTTAGAGAGATATGGCCATGTGAAGTTGGAGAACCCTCATGAGTCATCTAGAAGCCCCAAAAGGTCAAAGTAGTCAAAGTGGTTTAAGAGATTTTAGAAGGTAAATAATAAAGTAAAGTGATGAGTGTACTATAATTCAAAGTGAATACAAAATAAATTATTTAAATAATAAATTTAAATGAGAAATTACTAATTGGACAAGTGGTTAGAAGTGGGTTAACCCTAAAATAAGGTAACCCCTTGAGGAAGCTACATGAAAGTATAAATAAGAGGCAAGGCTCTCTCATTTAAATCACTTGGGAATATTGAATATCTATAGGTGAATGAGATAAGCAAAGGATATCTAAGCCAAATTTCAAAGGGAAGGTGAATTAAAGAGGGATGGAATTCAAGGGAGGATAAATTCTTTTGATGATATTTCTAAGGTATGTTATTTACAAGTCATCTCAGCATTTTATCAATAACTTTTTTTCTAGAATGATTCAGACCGTGAAATTGGGAGGCCATTGAGAAAACTTATCCAAGTAGCTGTGATACCCATTTCATTTTGTGGGTTGTTGTATTTTTGGATTTACACGTCGTGGAAAATAAGATTTGTGGCTAGTCTTGAAACTAGTCTAAAACAAGTGTTTCAGGTAAAAATGTCATAACTTCTTCATAACAGATCCAAATTCAGTAAGACCAAATGTATTTGTTATAGTGAAGTATTTAGTATTCTATGTACAATTTTCAGATCCATACAAGAAATATTCCATGTGGGGCATGCTCTAGGCATTCACTCTCTAGAATAAGCCAAAATTCAACAAGGTATGCCATTTTTTCTATAACTCCTTTTCTGAGAGGTTCCAAGTTGTGAAATATGGAGGAATTGCATAAAATACATTGAAGCACATTGTGTACCATTTTTATATCTTTATTCATTACAGATACATAGTTATGATTATTGTAAGTTAGGGTTGTTGACTAATCCAAAACCAATCATGTGAGACTAAAGTAAAGTTTGATAAAATGCTAGTATCTTGTTGTTATAGTTAAGGAATGTTTGTAGGTATGTGATCATATACACCAGGTCTATTACAGAGTTACAAATCAGATTTGGATGATGAAATTGATGATGTATTTTGGTTGAGGTACATGTTGGGTACATGGTTGAGACAAGTAGTTGATGAGTTGACACATACATGAGGTGTATAGTTGACGATGTTGGTACTTATTGATGAGTCATAGTTTATGTGTATTTGATGCATGATTGGTACATATCTGGTGGATGGTTGATGCACTCATTAATGGTACAGGTTGAGGTACATGTTGGTGCATGGTTGATGCACTTGTTTATGGTACAGGTTGATTATAGTTTGATTGGTACAAGTTTACATCAATATATCTCACAGTGATAGTGTGACAGTGGTTCCATAATTCTACTTTTATTTTAGGGAGGTTGGATAGGGAAAGGACAGGTGGTTGTAGCCACCTTCCATTTTTGTCTGGAGAACATAGGGGGTTGTAGCCTCCTTTTGGTTGTAGCCAAAGAATTGTGGAGTTGGAGCTTCCTTCAGGTTTTATCCTGAGAAACTAGGGGGTTGGAGCCTCCTTCCAGTTGCAGCTGGAAAACAAAGGAATTTGGTGCTTCCAATGAATGTAATTCTTAAATACGTATAAGAAAAAACATTATGTGTTTTTCTCCCACTTTGGGTTTCCACGTAAAAACACTGGTGTGATGTGTATGTGTATGATTGCTCATTTGTTCATTGTTTATTTACTTTGCAATTATTTGATCATAATGCTACATTGATATAATACTTGCATATTGTGGTTAGAAAAGTATTGAATTTCTCTATTACTGATTCAACCCCCCTCTCAGTAATCCAACAATTGGTATCAGAGTAGGTTCCTTCAAAAATCAGCTTAACCACTGAAAGGTATATCATGGAGAGAAACAACATGTATAAAAATGGAATACCACACTTTGATGGACATAAGTATGTATTTTGGAGTAGAAGGATGAAAACATATATGCAGGTTGTTGGGTATGTGTTATATTAGAGCGGGGGTGCAGGGGGGTAGATCCCCCCACGCGGGGGTCCGGGGGCAGCTCCCTTGAATTTTTATTTTCCTCAGGAAACGTGACACCTACCTCGGGAAGCGTGTCATGTATTTAGGTGGTTTTTCGGCACATGGTTTTTTGCCGATGCTTTTCTATTTCTTTTTAAGTAATTAGGGTCATTGGGTTAGGGTTTTGGATGCTGCTGGCTCCTATATGTACATTGTATTGTAAACAATGTAACACTATGAATGAATATAGAATATGCTGGTTTTCCCGGTTTGGGTTTCCAGGGGAAAAATATCTGTGTAATGTTTGTATTTTCCATTGTATATTTTCTGTTCTTTTATGAATATTTGTTTGCAGTAGATATTTTACAAGGTTAGAATTTACACAGGCACATGGATTTAAAATTTGGCAATCAGTTGTAGATGGATACAAAGAACCAACAGTTCCGTCAACAAATGAAAGAGAAATAGAACTTGGAAAAAATAATTCCAAATCCACAAATGCACTTCTAAATGGTCTTTTTGAATCAGTTTACACCAAAGTTATACATTGTAAATACGCTAAAGAGATTTGCGACAAGATTTGAAATATTTATGAAGGATATTCAAAACTCAAAGAAGCAAAGATTCAAACCTACAGAGGTCAGTTCGAACAACTAAAGACGAAGGAACATGAGAATATTGCATCTTACTTCTTATGAGTCAATGAAATAGGAAATGCAACCATAGGATTGGGAAAAGAAATTAAAGAATTTGTAATTGTTCAAAAGGTACTTAGATATCTCCCTATGAGATTTAATCTTAAGATATCGGCACTAGAAGAAAGAGTAGATCTAGACTCAATAACCATGGACAAATTACATGGAATCTTCACAACATATGAAATGAGAACTGAACATGAAAATCCATATATAAAAGAATCAACTTTCAAAGCATCCAAAAGTTCAAAGCAAAAGGGAAATCAAAAGGAAAAAGAACATAGAAGTAGTAATGACATCTCAGAAGATGATGAAGAAATGGCCAACTTTGTCAGAATAATGAAAAATGGAACCAACAGTAGATATAACGGTAAGTTTCCTTTGATTTTTCTTAATTGTGATGGTATTGGTCATTTTGCTAACAAATATCCTCATAAGAAAAATAAGAGGAATGATGAAGATTACTCAAATAGAAAACAAACATATAAAGGCAAAAGAACCATCAAGAAAGTTTTCAAGAAAATCTTATGCACCAAAGAAGACATCTCATCATTAGATGAAGATGAAGTCCGTGACAGTGAGACAGAAAGAGTTCTATTCATGGAAGTATAAGACTATGACAAAGAAGACACCAAAGAAGAATATGAAGAGGTCGAAGAAAAATATAAAGAGGCATAAGTTGACTACCGAGAAGAATTGTTGTGTGCCATAGAATTTATAAGAAGAGAAAAGAAGAAAAACAAGAAGCTACAAGTGAAACTAGACAAGAAAGAAGACACTTAGGAACTAGAACAAATGATCACAAATTTGAAGGTTCAAATAGAAGAAGATAAAAGAATTGAAGAAGCACTCAAAGAACAACTAGAAGAAGGAGACAAGATCATTGGAAATTTGGAAGCATAGATTGTCACATTAAGAAAAGATCTTCAAACGAAAAATATGCAGAACAACTCAAAAGTTTTGGATAACATTATCAACAGTCAAAAACCTCATCATTACAAGTCCGGACTTGGATACAATCAAACAGAAAATGGATCAAGCTCCAAAACAACAGAATAAAAAACATATCCAAAAAGCTATGTAGAAACAATCAAAGGGGATAGGAATATATACAAGGAAGATTATAGGGACACTCCTCCACCGAGAATATTCAGATTTAAGAATCAACAATTGACATATAGGCATCAGGAAGAAGAAGGATTTAGAAGAGAAAATCCTTTCAGAATATCTTCAACTCCCAAGTATCGAACTATATTTTTTTGTTTATGTTATGCATGTAATAATTTTGGACATAAAGCTATGAATTGCAGAGATAACGGCATGAACGTAAACAAATTTGAAATTCATACACAAAGGGGTTATCCAAGAAGTCCTAGTGAAACACAGAGAAGAAGTTACAACAAGTTTGAATCATTGAGCACTAAAGTGGAATGCTACAGGTGAAATAACTTTGGACACATGGCCACAGATTGCAGAATGACAGTTCCTCCTAGAAAACCACAACAGAACAAAAACCGTCACACACAAGAACCTCAGAAGAGAACATGGATAAGAAAGAAGAATCAATATAGAAATGAAGAATGCACACTCTCTCTACAAGCTAAGCATAAGAAACATGGTTGGTATGTTTATAGTGGCTGTTCAAAACACATGATAGGTGATAAAGACAATTTTATTACATTAAGAAAGGAAAGAGATGGATAGGTCTCCTTCAGAAATGACAATTCAACAAAAATCATTGGAAAAGGCACAGTCAGAATTGGAAACAAGAATACCAAGGAAGAAAATGTTCTACTAGTAGAAGATATGAAACATAATCTTCTAAGTGTGAGTCAAATCTGTGACCAAGGTCATAAAGTTACTTTTGATTCACGAAAGTGTGAGATAAGAATAGAAGGTTCAGGAAAATTGATTGAAACAACTGCAAGAACTTCAATAAACATATATGTACTAAGTGAAATTGGAAATGAAAAGTGTTGTCTAGGAAAAGAATATGAAAGTTGGCTATGGCACAGAAGAATGGGTCAAATACACTTTGATAACCTTTTCAAAGTTATAAAAAAGGAAGCAGTTAGAGAAATGCCCCAGATTACGAAACCAACGAACACTTTATGCAAGCATTGTCAACAAGGAAAACAAACAAAGACCATGTTTAAATCAAAAGAATATTCAACAACAAGACCACTGGAAATTGTGCATACTGATCTAGTTGGACCAAATACAACAAAAGGTTTAAAAGGTGAGAAATACTTTATGTTATTAGTCGATGATTATACAAGAATGACTGCAATTTGCTTTCTCAGGAATAAGTCAAAAGATTTTGAAAACTTCAAGGTCTACAAGGAAATGGTTGAAAATGAAATGGATTCAAAAATCAAATATTTGAGATATGATAATGGAGGAGAGTTCACTTCAAACGAATTTATGGACTATTGCAACATGCATGGAATAAAAAGGAAATTATTCATTGCTAGGACACCTCAACATAATGGATTTGTTGAAAGAAAGAACATGATAGTACAAGAAATGGGTCGAACCATGTTAATGGATTCAAAATTGATCGATATATTTTGGACACATGTAGTGCATACACCGGTTCACATTAAAAAAAAAGTAATGCTCAGAAACAACATTGACAAAACTCCCTACGAGCTATGGAAATGAAGACCAACAAATGTGAAGAACTTCAGAGTATTTTAAAAAAAATGCTACATCAAAAGAGAAGATGGAAGAATGGAAATTTTTGACTCTCGTGTGGAAAAAGGAGTGCTTGTTGGTTACTCAAGTACAAGGAAATCATACAAGTGTTACAATATGAGGTTTAACAAAGTTGTAGAAATCATCAATGTAACAATTGATGAAACAAGTGGATGAGAATTAAAGGAAGAATAAAATGAATCAATGGAACAACTTTATGAAGAAAAATCAGAAGAAGAAGAAGAAGAAGAAGGGGAAGATGAAGAGGATCAGACAAAAGTAGAAGATAAATTTCAACAAGTGCCTCCATAGACACCTAGCAAACAAGTACATAAGAATCATCCTTCAGATCAGATTATCAGAAACAAAGATGCAAGAGTTGAGACTAGAATAAGAATGTGATTGGCACAAGGTGGGTATTTAGAAATAAATTGAATGAATATGGACAAGTTACAAGGAACAAAGATGGATTTGTATGTAAAGGATACACACAAGTTGAAAGAATTGACTTTGAAGAGACATTTGCTCCAGTTTCCATAATGGAAGCAATATGATTACTCCTATATTATGCATGCTCTAAGAATATTAAAGTGTATTAGATGGACGTGAAATCATCTTTTATGAATAGGGAACTTGAGCAAGAAGTCTACATTGAACAATCATAAGGATTTCAGTTGACAGAGAACGCAGATTATGTCTATAAATTGAAGAAGGCCTTGTATGGTCTAAAACAAACTCCTACAACATGGTACTCTAGATTGGATAAATATATACAACATGCAGGGTTTAGAAAAGGAAGTGTAGACAACAACCTCTACATCAAGGTAACTCAAGATAGTATTTTATTAATTGAAGTTTATGTCGATGATATTATTTTTGGAAGCAATGATGTCAGGTTAATCTAGAAATTTGCAAAGGATATGCAAAATGAATTAGAAATGTCATTACTCGGAGAACTATCCTTCATTCTGGGTCTTCAGATATGTCAAATAAGACAAGGAATTTTTATTTCTCAAACTAAGTATATCAGAGAAATGCTAAATAGGTTCAGAATGGAAGATTGCAAACCAATTACCACTCCTATGCAAACCAATTGCAATTTGATAAAAGATGATGATTCAAAGTCTACATCCCAGAGGCAATACAAGTCGATGATTTGCAACTTGCTATATGTGACAACATATACACCAGATGTAATGTAGGCAGTTGGACAAGTGGAACGATTTCAAGCAACACCAAAGGAATTACATGTATTAGCAGTGAAGAGGATTTTCAGATATCTCAAAGGAACAAAAGATTTTGGATTATGGTATCCAAAAGGAAAGCATCTATCACTTATTTCTTACACAGATGCAGCTTGGGCATGTTGCATTGATGACCGACGAAGGGCCAGTAGAGAAACGTTCTACTTGGGTGATTTTTTAGTATCATGGCTAAGAAATAAACAATCATCAGTATCCTTATCTATAGTTGAGGCAAAGTATATTGCAGCGACAACATGCTGTACACAGGTTCTATGGATGAAACAAACTTTGACAGATATACAGGTTGAGTATGATGAGCCCATTCCAATCTATTGTGATAATACAAGCGCCATTAATATATCAAAGAACCCAGTGATGCACTCCAAGATGAAGCACATTCCAATCAAGTATCACTTTCTATGGGAACAAGTTGTAGAGAAGAGCATTAGAGTTGAATATGTGGGCACAAAAGAACAAGTGGCAGACATCTTTACAAAACCGCTTACACAGGAAGCCTTTGAGTATCTTAGCCAGAGACTCGGAGTAATTTCTACTCCAAAATGAATGTTTTTTAATGCTTATCTTATATGTCTTATATTTACATGAGGAATCACCATAAAGAAGACAATTTAGGTTGGGAGATCAGTTTCATGAAGAGTTCAGTTAGGGGGAGTATTCCCAAGGATAGTTCAGTTAGGGGGAGTAGCCTCAAATGGAAAGCTACCTTTTCCATCGATGTCAAAGGGGGAGAGAATTATCAGATGCAAAGGTAAATTCTTGGAGAAAGAGAACATAGGAATGGTTTTGGGGGGAACGATGGTCATATGGGGAGAATGAATGATATGACTTGAGTATTGCATCTTAGTGTTGCCATCAATGGAAAAGGGGGAGATTGTTGATTATTTGTGTTGGTTGTCATTGATGTCAACCCTTGAAGAAAGTCTGGTAGCAAATTCTGGTAGCACAAAGGTTTGGGTAAAGGACCCAAGTTTTCTTAATGGATAATGGTATGAGTTTTGATATATTTTCAGGTAAGACTATTCCAGATGGATATTACATGTCATGCCATTTCTAGTGGTATGTGGAACGTCACATAACTCCTCACGGTTAGAGAGTTATGGCCATGTGAAGTTGGATAAAGGTTTGGGTAATGTACCCAAGTTTGTTTGATGGATAATGGTATCCATTTTGATATATTTGCAGTTAAGAATATTCTAGATGGATAGTACATGTCATGTTATTTCCGGTGGTATTTCGCAATAACGTTTTTTCTAGAATGATTTAGACCTTGAAATTGGAAGGCAGTTAAGAAAACATATCCAAGTAGCCGTGATACAAATTTCAGCTTATGGGTCGTTATATTTTTGGAGTTACACGCCATGGAAAATAGGGTTTGTGGCTAGTCCTAAAACTAGTCTAAAACAGGTATTTCAGGTAAAAACATCATAACTTCTTCATAACAGATCCAAATTTAGTAAGAAAAAATGTATTCGTTAGAGTACAATCTTTAGTACTATGTGTAAAATTTTCAGATCCATACAAAACATATTCCATGTGGGGTATGCTCTACAAATTATCTCTCTATAATAAGACATAATTCAACAAGGTATGCCATTTTTTCTATAACTCCTTTCTGAGAGGTTCCAAGTAGTGAAATGTGGAGGAATTGCATAAAAGAAACCGAGGAACATTTTGTACCATTTTCACATATTTATTCATTACAGGTACATAGTTATGATTATTGCAAGTTAGGGTTGTTGACTAATCCAAAACTAGTCATGTGAGACTAAAGTAAAGTTTGATAAAATGCTAGTCTCTTGCTGTTAAAGTTAAGGAAGGTTTGCAGGTATGTGATCATATATACCATGTATATTACAGAATTACAAATCATATTTGGATGATGAAATTGATGAGGGATTTTGGTTGAGGTACATATTGGGTACATGGTTGAGACAAGTAGTTGATGAGTTGGCACATGCATGAGGTGTATAGTTGATGATGTTGGTACATATTGATGAGTCATAGTTTATGTTTATTTGATGCATGACTGGTACATATTTGGGACATGGTTGATGCACTTGTTGATGGTATAGGTTGAGGTACAGGTTGGTTCATGGTTGATGCACTTGTCTATTGTAGAGGTTGATTACAAGTTGTTTGGTATAGGTCGGTGCATGGTTGATGCACTTGTTTATGGTATAGGTTGGTGCATGGTTGATGCACTTGTTTATGGTACAGGTTGATTACAGGTTGATTGGTACAGGTTTACATCAGTATATCTCACAGTGATAGTGTGACATTGGTTCCATCATTCTACTTTTATTTCAGGGCGGTTGGATGGGGCAAGGACAGGTGGTTGTAGACACTTTCCAGTTTTAGCCAGAGAACATAGGGGGTTGTAGACTCCTTCTTGTTGTAGTCAGAGAATTGGGGAGTTGGAGCTTCCTTCAGGTTGTAGCCTGAGAAACTAGGGGGTTGGAGCCTCCTTCTAGTTTCATCTGGAAAAGAAAGGAAGTTGGTGCTTCCAATGAATGTAATTCTTCAAGACATGTAAAAAAAAACATTATGTGATTTTCTCCCACTTTGGATTTCCACGTAAAAACACTGGTGTACTATGTATGTGTATGATTGCTCATTTGTTCATTGTTTATTTACACTGCAATTATTGGATGATAATGCTACATTGATATAATACTTGCATATTGTGGTTAGAAAATGATTGAATTTCTCTATTACTAATTCACCCCCCCTCTCAGGAATCCAACAAGTTTTATCATGTAACTTATGGTTTTGAAAATGTTTTTGAAGAAATATAAATATGAAATGTCATTCATGATCAAGAGATGTTGAACAAGAAGCATTATGAAGAACTGAATTTAATGGATTCTTACTTACTATTTTGAAGAAATAGGACATGCCATCCATGGTCAAGTCATGTCAAACAATAAACATTATGCAGAATTTAATAAATTCTTAATTAGAGTTCGTAATAAGAATTATGTAGAATTGAATTTAATGGATGCTTACTTAAGATTTTGAATTAATAAGACATGCCATCCATGGTCAAGTCATGTCAAACAATAAGAATTAAGCATAATTTAATAAATTCTTAATTAGAGTTCATAGGAACCATCAATGAACAATTCTAATTTTTGACATCGTTCATCTACACTTGCAACAATAGAACATTTTTTTTCAAAGTTACCTTATACATAGCATAGTACATATTTATGGAAAATCATTATATCAACCAAAATTAGGGAATAATGGCCCTGTGGATTTTTCAACGTGTTGGATTACTTTTAATTACTAAATACTTAAAATTTGAGAGTTCATAAATGACACATACTGAATTGCAATTTTTGCATACAAAAGTTAAGAGAGAAAGTGCATAGCAATGTAAGAGATTTTCGACTAGATTAGAAATTGGGATAGGCATCTGTTATCACATGAAGTTGTCATGGGTCAATTTTCTCCTTAGGTTTAAATTTTTAGCCATTAGTATTTTTAAGTTTGTTTTAATTTTATCTTTAATATTTTCTTAGGTTAGTTTAAACAAATAAAGGTTTGGGACTTGGTTCACATTTTTGACCCACACCTATGGTTTATACCCTGGGTTCATTTTGTGTTTTATATCCTTGAATCATCACTTGACTTGACAACTATCACTATCAACCCCATGAATCCACAAACTTGAAAAGTTACTCCATCCATTCATATGCTTGAACCTCTCCACTCTGTCCCTTTGCCCATTAGGGAGTCAAATAAAACCTTGTTAACTATGTTGCCAAATCACTAGTTTTTTTCGTAGCACATATTTGTACACTCTCCCTGTTTACAATCATTCCCAATTATGGAGCTGATGTCATGTCTTTTATTGTTTTTAGCACCCTTGTATTCAAAAGGAATATCATGAATTGGTCATTTATGAAGTTCTAACTATTTACCAAATTTGAAATCCTACTCCTAGCTCGTCGTTGCTGAAACTACTAGTCCAGACAGAGCTATGGATTATGCTACAGAACTAACTGTCTGAGGTGAATTGGAGACTGAGGTGGTTAAAAATGACTCCAGTCTTGTTGCATATCAACAATTATCAAGTTATGGTGTCCAGGCACTTTGTGAGCCATCTGATCTCTGTTGAAGATCATTAAGGTGTTTTTGTCTTATCTTTTGGTAGCACCTAGCATTGCAAACTTAAATTTCTCCCACCTACCAGCCCCTTTACCTCTACTGCCATAGACTCCATAGCCATCTTCATAGTGGAATTTCCCTCCACTGAAATTGAGTCAATTTGATTCAGATCTTTGAATTCCCATTTATCCTCCTGGATCATGTTGTCCACACTGCACTATAGAAACCATTGTTAAACTGCACTATAGATCCCTTGTTCCATCTCTGCAAATCCCTTGTCAAAGTAGTGCTATCTTCTATGCTCACATCTCCAACATTAGCTTTCCTTATTCACTGTGCCATCCTATGTTTTCATCTCAAACTCTATTTTCACTTAAGAGTTTAGGAGCCCTTTCTTTTTAAAATGATGATGACTTTGTATGGTGGCCCTATGTTAGCTTAAAATTGGACAGTGCATTCTCTCTTCATATCATTTCTCAGAGGATATTTTTCCCCCATTTTTAGCCATAAAACCAGTCTCTTGTTAGTTCAGAAGGGAATTGGAGGAAAGCCCTGAAAGACCAATTAAGGATAACCTTCAAAAATTAAAATACTTTTGCCTCTATTTGGTTTCCTTACCTTTCATAGCATTACAATACTTGACCTCATGTTTCTATCAATGGATACACCCCAACATAAGATATATCACAAGGGTGGGAGTGTGGTCAGGACTGAGCCTTATGACATGAACCTATTGGATGTTGAGCCTATGATCAGGGAGGTTTTCCTAAGGGGTGGTTGCCTATATTTATGTCAAAACATGCAGAGGGGACACCCTAAAGTAGAAAGGGAGTTTTCTTTAAACTTTGATGGCACTAAGTCAAAGGTAGGAACCCTTGATTTAGAGGTATATGAGGCCACCATTGTAGAAGCCACTGAGATACTCAACACTGGTGAGAGGTGGTTCAAATATATGACTCTCAATGTAGCCTTTTCTAAGGATTTCCTCAAGACATATTATCAAAAAGATAATTTGTTCAAGGGAGTGCCTAGCAGCCACTTGGTTGAGGGATTTGACAAAATGTTGAAATTTATTCAGAGGTATTTTAGATGTGAGGATAGATTCAACATGATATAAAAATATCACATTAGGATCTTTCTACACTTCACATGCAAGGATTTGATGAATATTCCTTTTTATCTGTTTACAAGTATGGGAAAAATGGCTAATAGAGTCCAAGCCAAGTCCAATGTTGTAGACAATAGTGTTTTCCACTCTGGTTTGATCAGGATTCTTGTAATGGAGGAATTGAAGAAAATAAACCTCACTTGGGAACAATTCATTGTCTCTGTAAATATGCAGTTAGATATAGCCTCCACCCCTCAATCTAGGGTGTAGAGCCCTTTTCCAACTAGTAATGTTGCCCATTCAGAAACAAGAAAAAAGAGAAAGAGCAAACCTATTTCCCAAGACAAACAAGTTCCTAAGGAAATTGAAGAAGAAGAGAGGGAGGTCCATCACTCCCCACAAAGAGAATTTTCACCTCAACCTGCACATGAACTAGAGGAAGTTCCTTCATCATCCAAAACCACAAGAAAATAGGGGAGAAAATTGCATTTTCATTCACCTACTGCAGCAGCTAAGACCAGAGTTAGGAGGCCTTTCACCAGATCATCAACCCACAAGGAAGTTGCTGAAATAGAAGTCATACCCAAGGCTTCAATTCGAAATAAAGTTAAAGGTAAAATTGACATTGTTGGGAAGCCTATTGAGGTCATGACCAAAGCCTCTGTTTAGAAGAAAGACAAAGGTAAGGATGTAGCTACTGAGAATATTGTTGAAGTCATAAACATCAACGCTCCTCCTAATAATCCCACATTCAAGAGATTGATCAGACAACTGAGGGATGCAAGGAAGGAAGTTTCCCGTTTGAAGGGATAAATATTGACTAAGAGGAGGAAGATGAAGGAGCTCATTGATATGTATAATGAAACCATTGATTTGGATATATTTACAGCAATAATATTCTTGCCTCTCCATAGGCAACTTAAAACTTTGTACAAGAAAAACAGAAGCATATAGTCATAAAACATAAAGCTCAAAGAAGAATTGCGGCCCTTCAAGGATGATGTAGCCTAGAGGAACTTAAATTTTCTAGCACAAGATGCAATAGAGAAAAGTGCCCCTACAAAAGAAAGAGACGTTGTTGTGACAGAGGGAAGTTCTCCTGCAACAAGGAGGAGAGGATCACAAATCCATTTTTTATGGTGATTAGTTTTTGCAAGCTTGAAGTATTAAGGGAAATATTATGTTTTCACCTACTATCAGTATCTACATGCTCATAATCCATATACTAATACTTTTTGGGTTTTTGAGGATTCATTGCATGCCACAGAAAAAAAAAAACCATAGATTTTGTAGCACCTGGCGCTAAGGAGTCACCCACACAGACTATTCTGTATTTGTGCTAGAGAAGTCACTACAGAATCACCTAGACAGAGACAGAGTGAAAATTCACTATGGAAAGTCACTGCAGAACAATGTTACAGGAAGGCGCTACAGAATCTGCTACCAGTTGCGCTACAAAATGATGCTACAAATTGGTTGTTAGAGTCAACAGTTTTGAATTCGTTTCCTCCTCTTAGCTTTGATGATTTGGAGGGAACAAATGATCAACATGTGAAAAATGGAGCTCAACACACAGGATTTGAGGACACATGGCACTGGAGAAGATGCCCCAGAGAAACAACAAGTCATGTCATTCCTATCTTATTAGAGTTGTTGCCAACAAGATCCTTGATTCTAGTAGTCTGTTAGATCCACTTGTACAGATGTTAGATTACTAGATTTTTGTGGAGAATCCTAGGATAAGAAGACCAGGTCACATCTCAAGATGTTGTCTATTGTTTTTATTATAAATATATAAGAATAATGTTATGTGTGGTTCAAATGGTTGAACAGAGCTCCCTATTTTGGTAATATTTTAACTAAACAGAGTTGTACTCTGGTTTATGTATGAGACTTGAGATATTTTGATTAATGGAAGTTGTTAGCACTAGAATTCACCTCCATATTGCATTGGATGTAAGCTCGGTACCCATCATTTTGTATGTCACAATGAATAAATTAAAATGGATGTGGGGGGTGGGGGGGTGTCGAATAGGATAATATCACTTTAACTCAGAAAACTGGGCTGCCATGCTTAGACAGATGAGGCCTTGATTTAACTTCAGTTAGTAATTTGTAATAAGGGCGAGTAGGAAAAATAAATTGAGGATAAAATGTAGAGGTCTATTATGTACATCAGGTCTTCCAGTAGCCTAAGGATGAAAAGATTCAAATCCAAGATCCTCTCGGATCCAAAACTTCAGGAAACTGAAAAACTCTATAAAAATACTACGATCAAACATACATCACAATATGATTACAAAAATTGACTAGATCATCCATGCTCGAGCCTTTTAGTATCAGAGGAAAAAGAGGTGGAAAAGAAGGCTAAATGTCATTAAACAAGAAGTCTCAAATTACAACACATAACCATAGAAACAGAGGCTTCATTAAAACTTTACAACACGGGAGCCTAGCCCAAGCATCGACCCCCAAAAAATATCAAAACTAATTATTTATACTCAGAACAACTCACCACCACCAGGAGTATGACTTGGCCACTACAATCAAATCTTTGTGTCTACATCTTCTTCTGTCAGTCTGCACATCCATCCTTCTGTTAGACATGAACTCAGATCAATATCGGCCTGCAGGAGAATCTGTTGACATGGAAACCTTGCGATGACACTCTGCCTCCACATCCAACTTTTCCATGATTTACATTTATGGGGTGAAACAAGGTTTCAACCACCTCCCCCATTTCCATTAACTACTTTCATCAGGATTGGGACAAGGCTTGACAGCCCTGACTATCCCTAGCGGTGACCACAACCCCTTCAAGTCAATCCTGACGCCTCAACACCCTGCATATATTCTTCGGTGACCAACACGGGCGCTTTTGGCCTTTGGCACAACTCCTTTCCATCGCTCCATGCAACCTCGGGCCGTGACCCTGGGCCCAACTCCTGGGCGCTTCACAATTTTGCGTTTCGCCAACCTTTGTTTTTCTCCATGCTAAAACCCTTGATTTGTGAAATCATGATTTCTCGGATCTATTTCCACGCACCCCTTTGAATCGGACAACCTATATGAATGTCAATATTTTAGGACCTCGTGCCTTCGACATTTTAGGACTCAGGAAGATTGCGCATTCCCCACTTCATTTTTTCTGAAATGAATTTCTCCTTGGTTCAGATCTGATGCCACATGACCTACTGGATCGGATGGCCCACACTGATTTAGGGTTTTAGGATTTTGGGCCTTGCCCCAACACTAAACTTCAAGCAGCTTTATAATCTCGATCGCCGGCGGGCTGCAAATCTGGACTTCGAATGAAACATCCTCCACTGAAAAACTGAACTTGCTCCCTCACTTGATTCAGGTCCGTATCAAACCACTCTTAGTGTTGTGATTTGTGCTTATGGCTACGGTCTACATGATTGAGTATTCAGACAACTGGCTGTGGGCTGGAAAACAGGGAGACCGGGGCACTTAAACACAGAGGGGGGGGATAAGAAACGATTTTACAAGCCGAAGCGGGGGGAATTTTGAGACTTGGTCTGTGAAAAGGAGAGAGACAGATCAAAATTACAGTCTTAGGTAGAAACCACAACCCCACAAGACTCTGACAAGTTCATGTGATAACATTTGTCTCCACAGGGGATGGCATGCTCCCTGCAAGCTACCTAGAACAAGTAGTTCCAGTACCTTAGATGTTGGGTTATGGAGTTGCTTATTGAGAACGAAAACTAAAAATCAAAACAAAACAGAAGTGGTATTTACAGTGGTAGAATGTCGGTCACGACTTAAACAAAATATTTCTTCAAAAAGTGCCCATTTACAGGGCCACCAAAAACTTCATATCCCTCCAAATTCCACAACCTGTAAGTATTATTTGGAAATATCTCATAGATTTTGAAGGGACCAATCCACAGGGCTTCAAATTTACCTTGCTTTCCCTTGTCTTGTTTGGGTGCATCCCATTTGAGTACTAGATCTCCCAACTGGAAATCCTCCTTTCTTACTTTCTTGTCAAAGGCCTTCTTGATTTTCAGTTGATGTTCATGTGCTTTGTCCAGTATCTGCTACCTAGTCTGTTGCACTTCTACTAGCTGTTGTATTCTTCTGATCATATCATCAAGATCCCCTTGGTGGACTTGGAATATTTTTCCCACTAGCAAGGCGAGATGAGAAGGGAAGATGGATTTGAACCCATACACAAGATGAAAAGGAGAGGCACCAAGAGATCTCTTTTTTGTCACTTTGTCGTCCCACAGAGAAAATTTGAGCTTTGAATCCCATGCTTTCTTGTTGTCCTCCAACAATCTTTTGATAATTTTTATAAGGCTCTTGTTTGAAGAATCTGCTAGTCCATTCCCTTGGGGGTAGTAAGGAGTTGAGTGAATCAATGAAATTATGAATTGTTCACAAAACTAGATCACTGGCTAGACCTTGAAGGATGCAGCGTTATCAGTGACAATCCTTTTTGGACAACCAAACCTTGCTATAATGTCCTCAAGAAAACCAATGATTACCTTGTGAGAATAAATCCTTGTGGGAATAGGTTCTATCCATTTGGTAAAGTAATAAGTGGAAATCAAGATCCACCTGTGCTGACCACTTGAAGTAGGATTAATTTCCCCATTAAAATACAAGCCCCATAGCTGAAAAGGTCTTGAAGCTACCATAGGATTTAATGGCAAAGACTTGAGTTGTTGCTTCCCAAAGAATTTTTGACATTTAACACAAGCCCTGAATTTGTCACATACATCGGTGAACAGAGTATGCCAAAAATATCTAGCCCTGATAATCTCATAGGCCATGGTCCTCCAGAAGTGATGTCCCCCACATAGACTATCATGAAAGTCAAACATAATATTTTGGGCTTCCACTGGATCTAGACATCTCAGAAGAAATCCTAGAGGGTCTTTCCAATACAAGACTTGATCAATAAGGCATTATTTAATTGCTTTAATATTTAAATCTATTGCCTTTCTTTTTCTCATACCATCAGGGGGTCGCAACTCTTGCAGAAAGAATATGATGTCTTTGTACTAGATGCATTCTGCCAATGGGGGGAATACTTGTTGGCCTGTATAAGACGACTCATTTTGCTGATTTTCTGAGCAAGTGTTGATGAAGTTAATCCCCAATGCCTTCCAATTAGACTCAGTCATTAACTTGGCTAAACCTTGGCCTTTAACTAGTTTGGTGGGCTTCATTTCCAGATCAAATTCAAGGATTTTGGCAATCAACTTTCTCCTTCCGTCTATGTCAGGTTGAATGAGAATGTCCTTCACAAAAGCGGAAGGAACATATGCAATAAATTTTGAATGCAGGACATAGATCCTGAAATCCTTGAGGGATTTCACCAAAGAATTGGCCTACTTCTCCATGATGTCATATTTTACCTTTGTGTCCGTCAGTGTTCCACTGAAAAAGAAAATAGGTTGTTCTAGACCCTCAACATTCTTCTGCAATAAAACAATTGCTACTGTATCAAAAAAAGAAAAGGAAAAAATCAGAAAGTCTTTGGAGTAATTAAGACTAATGAGTACAGGTGCCTCAGTCAAGGCCTTCTTGATTTGGTTGAAATACTTTCTAGACTCAACATTCCATTTCATTTCATTCCCCTTCCTGAGCATGGTTGTGATATGCTTCACCAATTCAACAAAATTTGAAACAAACCTTATTAAAAAGTTGTTTTTTCCCAAGAAAGACTAAACTTCCTTCTTGGACCGGGGAAGTGACAAGGTTTGAATATCTTCTACTTTGCTTGAATCACTTCTAACTCCCTCAGTTGATACTATGTGTCCCAACAATTTTCCCTCCTGCATGGCGAATAGAGACTTTTTGGGATTTAGGAAGAGACCAAATTTTCTGCATTTTAAGAAGACCTTTCTCAGCTACTAACAATGTTCTTTATCAGACCTGGAAAAAACTATAATGTCATCCAAGTAGATGACTACAAACTTACCCTTTTCTCTAATGAATGTTATTTACATAGCTCGCTGAAAGGTTTCCCCTACGTTCATCAATCCAAAGGGCATCTTAGCATACATGAACGTACCCCAAGGAGTGGTGAAGGTTGTCTTTTCTATGTCATCAGGCAAGACAACGATCTGATTATAGCCAGAAAATCCATCAATCATGGACATCCTGGATGCACATGTCACCCTCTGCAATATGTATTCCATCTTTGGCAAAGGGTAATTTTCCTTCTTAGACCTTCTATTCAGGTTCCTGAAATCGACACACAATCTAATTTCTCCATTATTCTTTCTTACCGGGACCAGGTTGGCAACCCATTCAGAATATCTTAGAGGGATAATAATTTGGGCATCCAACAACTTCTTTACCTCGCTTTCCATAATAGGCTCCAACATAGGATTTATTTGTCTTAATTTCTGCCTAAATGGTTTGGCCTCTTCTTTCAATGGGATATTATGCTAATTGACACTTGTGTCATATGTTATGAGGTCTTCATATGTCCCAGGTAAACACATCAACAAATTCTCTTAATAGCTCAGCATACTCGGCCCTTTTCTCCCTCGACAATGTGCTTGACAACTTGACAAATTTTGGATCCTTCTCTATGCCAATATTTCACTCAGCTACATCAGTATCGTCATTTGAAACTTTACCATTTCCTACCACATCATTTCAGTCAAATAGTCTTTCCAAAGGAACTAGTCCCATTGGGATATGATTACTGGGCAACTGGACAATATGATGATCAACATTTTTTTTCAAAAAAACATCAGCATGTGGATCTATTTCATAATCAGGATCTTGATCAACGTGTAATGCAAAAAACTCATCAAGAGTCTCCAGGAACCTTTTTATCTCAAGATCATCCTCAAACACTTTACAATGCTTGACATTGTTAGGTATAGAGGGTATATATTTCATTTCTACATCATACCTGAGTTTAGGTGGTAGAGGGACTCTGAAATTACTTGCTGAAACAACCAGAGAATCGACCATGGAATTCACTTCTCTTGGGACAAATGAAATGTTGAAAGATAAGAAAAAAATATCAATTAAATCCCACACTTCATTTTTGTAACTTCTAAGACGAGGGTGCTTGGCTTGATAAATATTTCTGATCTAATGGACAATTAATTCAGCATCCCCAAACATCGATAGCTCTTCAATCCCCATGTCTTTTGCAACCCTCAAACCCAAAACAAGAGCTTCATACTCTGCCACATTATTGGTAGTTTCAAATTCTAACTTGTAGGATAGGGATATAATTTCTTGGGTAGGTGAAACCAATACCACTCCATCACCAACACCTTCTCTAGAAGAGGCTCCATCAAAGAACATTTTCCACACAGAGGTAATCAGAGGAGAATCTTTATAGAGAGTAGGGGATTTCTTTCTGATTTCAAGAGGGGGCTCAGGGGCATCAATGATATGCAATCAACTAGATCCAAAATGAATATCGAGTGAAAAAATAGGATGGTTGGTGGGGTCTGCTTCATCGCTAATAATATAGGCCAACTGAGCTTCTATGTATAATCTTCTATACTCTCCCCCAAACAAGAATGGTAGAATATGTGAGCTCCATCTGCAAGGCTCCCCCAAGTCTTTTTATCCAAGATATTGACAAAAACATCCAAACTTGGGGGGAACGTCATCCACCACAATATCCATGACCACACTTTTCATGGGCAACTGAAATAAGGTTAAAACCATATCTTTTATGACCCCAAGACACTGCACTTTCCTTGAATCAAAATAATACAAGTCATGATAAGTTTTTTTTATTTCTAATCCAAGTTCATCCATGACAGGTTTGGGCATGATATTATGGATGATCCTCAATCCATGAAACAATTATGCAACACATTGTCATGTATTTTCAGAGATGTATAGAAGGGAGGGGATCAATAATATCTATATTCTATCAAGGGTCCCAAGATGACTGCTGGCTTTTCATCTTGAAGGTTCACTGAGTCTGTGGACTGACATGATGGCTTAGACTGCAACAACTTAGAGAGGGACCTTTTGAAATCTTCGTTCTTGACTATATCTAAAAGGGGTACAGGGATCCTAATCTTTTGAATTTCATGCTCAAAGTTAAAATAGGAGGGGGGCCTCAAAATTTCTCTTACTTCTAGGACAGGACCTTTGACCACTGGTGAGGGATTCTGCTTTTTATTTTCCCTATTTTTGTTTGTTATTTCTTTAGCAGACTTCTCTACTCTTGAAGGTTGATCAGGAATGTTGGACTTTCCTTCTTTCTTCTTAGCCCCAAGGCTATATTTATTGGTACTACTATTGGTATTCTCCCCTTTACTCATCTCATTTATTTGGATGTCCATGAGGGACTCCTCATATGAATATTGGGTCAAATGGGGAAATGGCGAGGTGTCTCCAAGACAATGGATTTCAGTATCAATCTCTTCCTCCTCTCCTTCCTCATCAACAATGAGATTATTTTGGAGAGGGTTTTGTATTTTCTGATCATCCCTATCTCTGTTTCGATGCTCTCTTGGAAGTATATGAGGGGTATTATTTGGTCTTCTGAAGTTACCCATGCTATAAGTATTTTGGGCACTCTTATAACCTTTCTTCCCTTTGAATTTGATCCTCTCCATATCTACATAAATTGATTTTACCATCTTGGTCAATTCATCTACTTGAGGGTGAGACGCAGAGGAACCAGAGGTTGAAGCTTCATATCTTCCCCTTCCTCTATCTCTATCAACCTTATTCCTGATTCTGTCAACTTCCAATACGTTGGACTCTACTTCTAGGGATGCATATTGCATATGAGCCAAGGAAGTAGCTCTTCTCTCTCTTAACAGAAGGCAAACATCAGGGTTGAAATCACTAGCATAAGTAATTTTAGCAGAGGCTTCAGTAGGATTTATCTCAGCAGGGATATTATTGTACATTTTGTTGAATATTTTGGAGAAGTCAAATACAGATTCTCACTCTTTTCTCTTTAGAGAGTCGAACTCTGTGATATAATACATAAAGCCCTTTTTATCCCCCCACTGTCTCAAGAAAACATCGTCTAAAGCCTCAATCCTAGCAATGGATCCAAGGGTCAATCCCCTAAACCATTTCATGTCCTTGCCATCAAGGCTCTAGACAAAGACTCTCATCCACACATCTTCGTTTTCAATATTTAGATTTTTTGCATAACTGTAGAAGGAAACAAGGTGTTCTTCAACAATTATGTCTTCTTCTCCTATGAATTTGGGCATGTATTTTAGGTAATCTCCACTAGGGAGAGAATTCATTGGTTGAGGTAAGATTAGAGGGGCATACCTTGCAACCACTATGGAATCCATTCTATTCCTAGGGGGATTAGCGCTTACCATTAGGATGTGAACTGGAGGTGAACTGGGAGGGGATGGTGTTCGAATAGGGGAGACGGGAAGTGTGTTTCTAGGAGGAAAGGGAAACAACTGAGGATCTGGAGAAAAGGCCACAGGGCTCGAGGGAACCGAGATTTCCCCTTTTGTAAAATAAACAACTCTAACAAGGGGAGGAGTGGTAAAGCTCAGAGTGGGAAAATATTCTGAGGTCCTGGGTTTAAACCAAGGTACAACTTTAGGGGAGATCAGAGTGATGAATCTTTCATCATCCAATCCAAGACTAGGAGGGGAGAAATCAACATGAACACTCCCAAACTTTAAACTTTGGGAAACTCCAACAAATGGTATAACGAGAGAATGAGAAGAAAATATTAGAGTTTCTATAGGAGGATGGTGAAACTCATCAGAAATACTTGGTTCAGTAGTTGAAGTACCTTCCTGGAGGGTCTTTCATCTTCTGATGACTTTATCTGGATCAACTTCAGGTGTTTCTAGAGGCAGTTGTGGGGTAGACCTCATGTGTCTACCTCTGGAAGCCATAGCTAAAACAATGGATTTGCATCAATGGAGTCACCAGGTGCACAATTTCAATATTTGATGTACTAAGTTCTGATGCACCTTCAGAACTAGTAATCTTTGTCGTTCAATCCTAGGGAAAATATTCGATTCGTCCTCGATAATGATGCCATAAATTTTAGCACTAGAATTCACTTCCAGATTGCATTGGAGGTAAGCCCAGTACCCATTAGTTTGTATGTGACAATGAATAAATTAAAAGGGGGGGGGGGTCGAATGGGCACAGACTCGGGATAATATCGCTTTAACTCAGAAAACTGGGCTGGCATGCATAGACAAATGAGATCTTGATTTAACTTCAGTCAATAAGTTGTAGTAAGGGTGAGTAGGAAGAAGAACTTGAGGAGAAAATGTAGATGTATGTTATGAACATCAGGTCTTGCAGCACCCTAAGGATGAAAAGCTTCAAATGCAAGATCCACTTGGATCCAAAACTTCAAGAAACCGAAAATGATATAATAGTATTACTATCAAACATACATCACAATATGATTACAACACTCGACTAGATCATCCATGCTCGAGCCTTTCAGTATCAGAGGAAAACGAGGTGGAAAAGAAGGTTGACTGTCATTAAACAAGAAGTATAAGTATCAAATTACAACACATAACCAGAGAAATAAAGGCTTCATTAAAACTTTACAATACGGGAGCCTATCTCAACCATCGACCCCGACAAAATATAAAAACTAATTATTTATACTCAAAACAACTCGCCACCACCGGGAGTATGACCTGGCCACTACAATCAAAGCTTTGTGTCTTCATCTTCTTCTGTCAGTCTGCACATGCATCCTTCTATTAGATGCAAACTCAAATCAATATGCACTTGTAGAAGAATCCATTGACAGGGGAACTTTGGGCTGACAACCTTCCTCCACGACCTGATTTTCCATGCTTTCCATTTATGGGGTGAAACGAGGTTTCAACCACCTCCCCCATTTCCATTAACTACTTTCATTGGGATTGGGACAAGGCCTGAGACCCCTAAATGTCCTCGACGGTGCCCACAACCCCTTCAAGTCAATCCTGGTGCCTCAAGACCACGTAGATCTTCTTCGGTGACCAACACAGGCACTTTTGGCCTTTGGCGTAGCTTCTTTCCATCGCTCCATGCAACCTCATGCCGTGACGTTGGACCCAACTCCTGGGCACTTCACGATTTCACGTTTCATGAACTTGCGTCGTGCTCCATGTTAAAATCCCTGAGTCATGAAATCATGATTTCTCGAATCTGGTGCCATGTACACCTTTGAATCGGACAACCCAGATGAATGTTAGTATTTTGAGACCTCGGGCCTTCGGCATTTCGGTACTCGCAAAGATTGTGCATTTCCCACTTCATTTTTCCCGAAATGACATTCTCCATGGTTCATATCTGATGCCATGTGTCCTGTTGGATCAGATGGGCCACGCTGATTTCGGGTTTCGATAGTTTAGGCCTTCACCCCGGCACTAAAATTCGAGCAACTTTATAATCTTGATCGCATGCGGGCTGCAAATCTGGACTTCGAATGAAATCTCCTCCACTAAAAACTGAACTTATTCTCTCGCTTGATTTGGGTCCATATAAGAAAGCTCTAAGTGTTGTGCTTTGTGGTTATGGATGCGGTCTGCATGATCGAGGATTCAGACGAATGGTTGTGGGTTGGAAAACAGGGAGACTGGGCCACTTAAACACAAAGGGGGGGGGAAAGCAAGAAACGATTTTACATGCCAAAGGGGAGAAACAATTGAGACTTGGTCTGTGAAAAGGAGAGAGACAGAGCAAAATTATAGTCTTAGGTAGAAACCACAACCCCACAGGACTCTGATAAGTTCATGTGATAACATAAGTCATCCTCATTTCATCATCTTGTTACTTCTTACTATGAATTCTCATTATTGGATGATCCTTATGAGATGTTATGGTTGTGTTATAATGGATGTTTGATTATAATGTTGTTGTAAATGTTTTTCAGTGTTTTAAATTTAGTTCAAGAAGTTTTTGTGACTGAGTTTTTCTTCACTTAGTTGCTAGAAGGCATGATGCTTATAGAAAACCTATCCACCTTCCTCACCAAGTCTTCCATCTACTCACTTTTATTCTCAAACCACTGACTGAAGTTAGTTAAAACCTCATTTTCTTATGCATACTAACCTAGACTTTATGTGTTAAAACATTGTTATGCTGAGTTTTGTCCATTTGGCCTTCTATCATTAATCTATATTCACAAACCTATTTGATGGGTGATGGGCTTATCCTCTTGCAATCTGAGGGTGACTCTTAGTGCTCATAATGCCGATTTTATTTCAAAGATGTCCAAGGTTAAAATATATCCGAGTCATTCCACAATATAGAAATATATAATCTCGTGTACTCATTTCTTAGTTTTCTCTAAGAGCATATATCTCCCACAAATTTTCAACTTCATTCATTTCCCATCATATTTTATAATCGTTTATTATCAATTTGATGGTGTTCTCTTTCCAAGGATTCCATCTAAGCTCGCTCTCCCATAGGATATCTTCCCATATTCGACAACATTCCACCTCTATTTCTTTGATATTACTACTGAAACGTGTTCGTGCTTCGGGCATATCTTTCAACTCACTACAATTTTTCATTTCGGAATTCCTCAACATTGCCATTGCTTCATCTTGTAACAAGGGAAAATTTTCCAAACATATAAAATATTTTATGACGAAAGTGTATAATTTTGTAATTTTTTATCTTGTAGATAAACATAGGACAATTGAAATAGTATTCATGCATGTACCAAGTGGGATTGTGGGCTATCATGTCCAAGTAAATCCAACCTCCTCCACTACTAATAAAATGAAATCCAACGATGTTTTCCAGAGATAGAACATGTTGAGGATATCATTAAGGGATACATTGAATTTTAATTCCCTCTATCATGCAATATACAATAATAACATAAACACACTATCAATCGTTGAATACAATAAACAATTCAACTTTGCTAATTTCTAGTAACTTTCCATTCCATTCCATGGATTTGTCGATAGAGAATTTGAAATTAAGGTCATATAATATCACGATTAAGAAGAGTATAAATATTTTTTCAATATCTCGTGGGTTTCCCATGATTTTGAGTTCATCGAAGACCCACAATAAAGAATATATTTGTTTCACGTGAAAGTATGGACTTTCATTAATAATCTGATGATTAGCTCCCTGTAATGACATCATTTCATAGGTTCATAACATCGGTAGGAAGAATGTTATTAGGGTGCATCACCTCGGGTTGAATTTGTTTGACCGAAGAATGGTAAGAGAATAGGTAGATGCCTGCAAATAAGTGACACCAAACAATGTGGAAAATGACATTTGGAAAGACAATGGGTTTTGAAACACACACTGACACTGAGAGCGGGGGTGAATCAGTGTCTGGAACTTTTTTCTACTTTTCACACTTTCATAGAATAACTAAATCAACTGAATAATATATATGCGGTTCAATTAATTATTCATAAACATGTATAACACAAACTATATGAAGTAGATAAAATATCATTGTTTTATTTATTTAACTTGAATGAATACAAATAAAATCCATCCTTTTATATCTTCAACATCAACTGAGTATGAGAGATCTAACTCTCTAATACAATACCCAACTTTTAGTTCTCATATCCAACTGAGAAATGAGGAATCCAATCCTCATAATAAGACTCGACTTGTTGATCTCAGATCCAACCGAGATGTGAGGAATCCAATCCTCATGACAAGACTCAACTTGTAAACATACTCCAACCTGATAGAATGAACGTTCATTCAATCCATTATATATATATCCACCAAGATATTTTCTTCCCTTCATATTCCTTTACTTATATAGTCCTCCAAGGATTCCACTTTGAAACAATGTGTCCTTTTGGAATGAAACATTGCACCACTTCATTTAATTAACACAAATGATTACTTTTATTAATTATTTTTTCGTACAACAATTTAGACAATGATTTTTGTATGAATATTTTGGAGTGATGGAAACCCATTTTACAATTCTACGACAAGGGTTTTTTGCATAACATGCCCAAATATTCGACAAGCAAAAAATTTCCCCAGAAAGTGTGCGAGGTTGTCAGTACAAGAGATTCTTTGAAGGAAACTTGTCTAGATTTTCCTTTCGTCATCAGATGCTAGATCGACTTCAGTACAAATTACCTTTTCATGAATGTCTAAATCGACCAAGACAGATATCTCCTTTTTTGGTGATTATTTAAACTCAACTTGTAAACATTTTACTTAATGGTTATATTAAAATTGTTTCCCTCTTAGCCGCTAGTCACTAAATATTTGACTTGGTCTCACCCTTTTTGGTCGACTCAATTAGGAGAAATTTCGACTTGAGTATTTCAATTATAGTTGACCCATGTTGCTTGAGCCTTGACCTGAATTTTATTTAAGTTTTCTTTGACTTTGACCTTTAGGTTACTTCTTTCTTGGACTGACTCGACTTGGAAGAAAACCGACTTGAGAAATTTTACTTTGGTCCTCTCAAATTGCTTTGGCCGACTTGTATTTCCTGATTCAATTTCACTTCTAATTTGACCTTCAGTTGGTTGACTCGTCTTTAAATCAATCAAATTTTCTTCTCCAACTTCTGTCAATCTGCAGGCTTGCAGTCGGTCGACTTGTCTTCGAATCTTCCTGCAGACGTTCGATTTACATATATTCAACCTTATTGTTGTTTGAATCGACTCGACTTGTGACTCAATGGTGTCAATGCTTCCTCACAAAACATACACCATTGACATTCTATCTCATATCTGGACTCTTCTTCAATTGATATTTTCTGAATCACTTTTAATGAACCATGTCTTACCATGTCTTATTAACTTCTTTATTTGTGATTTGTATGGATCCATATTGGATTATCCATTTACCCTTTTTATCTGGACAGTTTCTTCACAATTGCTTCTTTTATGCATGGATGTTAATGACACAATCTCAACCTTATAAAATATAGGATGAGTGTATCAAGCTCATACAATATATTAGTCAATATTATCTTTCTATTGATATTCAAGTCACCTTCATAACATTATGTCCAATATTGACAATGCTTGACATTCAAGTCACCTTCATAACATTATGTCCAATATTGACAATGCTTGACATTCAATTCACCTTAATAACATTATTTTCAACCTTCATAATATTATGTCCAATATTGACAATGCTTGACATTCAAGTCACCTTCATAACAATATGTCCAATATTGAAAATGCTTGACATTCAAGTCACCTTCATAACAATATGTCCAATATTGACAATGCTTCTCAAACCAATCAATCAATGATACATCACCTATATATCAAGTTTGACATCAATGACAACCAAATTTCTAACAATCTCCCCTTTTTTTTTATTGATGGTAACCTTAGTAAAACAATATTACTTCCCTCGTGAAATGTATTATGTATTTTGAGTCATTTGAGATGACTTTGTTTTACTCTTTATATCTCCCCCTTTTACAACAATGACATGGGTAATATTTCTCTTCTCCCTCTGAGATGGTGCTCCCCTTGAGGTGATTCTCCCCCTAAGGTGATGTTCCCCCTATCTTTGTCCCATTTATTTTGGACTTTGTTTTTATCCATCACAGTATTCTATAGGCTGATTTTCTTTTGAGAGTTCATCATCATCACCACTTTTTTGTGCACCATAATCTTATTCATCTTCTTCTTTAGAAATTGTTCTTCCTTGAGCTTGTTCCTCTTCATCTGAAAAGCTTTGAATTTCACATTCCTTATTAGGAGTTTCATCCATCAATTTATTGTTATCAATTTCTTTGCTTTTAGGTGAAAGATATTCATCATATTTCTTGCTTTCTACTTCATATTTTCTTCTCCATATCTTTCCATAAGGAACTTTGTTTGATGAAATTTTATTTTCTATATTTGTCCTTTGAGTTTTTTCCTCTCTTCTTTTCTTCCAAAGTTCATTATATTTCCTTCCTGACTTGTATGGATTATTTTCATGGGTTGTCTTCTTGATTTCCTATAGTCTTGGGATTTGTTCCCAAACTTATCATAGTTGTAGCATCTCATGGTATGAAAAAACATTGTTGTGTGCCCAACATAATTGCATCTCCAACATCTCATTAAGTTATTGGACCTTCTTGTATTTTTCTTTTTAGGACTCTTTCATTCCAATGCTTTGTAACCAAATTTTTTACAAGAAAAACAATAGCCATTGGAGGTGTTTCCATACTCGAGTCTATTGTGACATGATAAGTATGCCTTTTGATATGTTTCTTTTTTTTTACATTTATAGCTTCCTCCTTTAACAAAGTTCATGGTTTGTATTTGGTTTGTGATTTCAATTTTTCATTTTGAGGAGAATAATCCTTTCTCATTATTGTGAATGGTGTTACACTTGCCACCTTAATCTTTATTATTGTACCCAAGAACATTTTTTTCATCGGTTGGTCTTTGATTGTTCCAGATCTTATCCAGGATGGTTGAGTTATTATGGAATTTGACAGTTATTTTTGTCTTTTCATTCTTCTTTTTGAGGTTGATAACTTCCAATTCCAACATGTGACATGTATATTCCTTTTTAGTCAACTAGATCTTCAAGTCTTCTTCTCTTTCCTTAGCTTCTTCAAGTTGAGTCTTTAGACCGATGACTATTTCTTTGGTCTCATCCAAGACTTCTGTGCATTTATTGGTTTTTTCATATCTCTTCAACTCTTCTGTTTATTTTTTTAGATCAAAAACTTCATTCTTCAATCTTTTGATTTCTTCCTTGTTTTGTAGCTAAATCCTTTTGATGATGATGACTTCCAATTCTAGCGTGTGGCAAGATTTTTCCTTTTTAGTCAACTGGATATTTAGGGTTTCTTCACTTTCCTTATCTTGTTCAAGTTGAGTCTTTAGAATTTTGATCATTTATTTTGTTTTCTCTAATTCTTTTGTGCATTTATTGAGTTTGGCATATTCCTTCAACTCGTTCTTTTCTTTTGTTAGATCAACACTTCAATATTTAATTTATTGATCTCTTCTTCTTTATATTCTAGTAGAGTCTTTTGTTCTTTCTCGTCATGGTTGTTAGATTGATATAACTGTTGTAGTAAAAACATATCTTTCTTTTGAAGTTTCTCTAGATGTTCTAAAGTGCACATAACTGTGTATTCAAGTTGGTCAAGGACATCCTCAACTACTATTCTTCGACGGATGGTAGGGATTCATAAGTGTAGCTGGAAAACAATTATTTTTTCGGCATTATGGGCCTATTGGACATCGGTTAAATCTACTACGGGGTCCAGGCTTTCCAATTAATGTATCGTATCAAATTAGTTTTGTTGATTGAATGTGAAATCACGTGTCTAAAACTAGTTGTCGAACTTCTCCCCAACACCACAGCCGAAGAAGAATGTCTTTTGTATTTAATGCAATTAGAGAAGACTCATCGTGATGTTGCATTAGTAATAGAAACCCAGAAGAAATGCGTCAAGGCTCAATATGACAAACATGTTAAACCTCATTTTTTTTTCTGAAGGTGATTTGGTTCTTTTGTATGACCAAGATCGTGATTTGTTGTGCGCAGGTAAATTCAAGCCCATGTGGCGTGGACTGTATATCGTTACACACATGTTAGAGAAAGGGGCTTACGAGCTGGTTGATTACGATGGATTTCCTTTGGGTGAACCCATAAATGGGCTTTACCTAAAGAGGTATTATGCTTAAAGTGTTTTTTTGCATGATAACACACACATGGATGTTGCGCAAGTGTTTTTTGTATGAGCAACATCCATTGGTTTTAACTTAAAATTAAATTATTTTTTAATATTTTGAACCTATGTTAAAAACCTAATGAACTTTTCAAAGTGTCAATATTGCAGGATAGAGGTATGGCGATTGGACTTTTGATATGGATCATCCCTTTTTTGGTCATTTTTGCATGTTTTTGCAAACTCATATGATGTATACATGCTTTTAGGTTTTTTCGGTAAAAAACGTCGAGCATGGTATTAATTCTTTCTCATGCTTGTAAAACTATGAGAATGTAATTGAGTAAACTTTTATGACTTTTTCGGACTCGTAATGGCAATGCGAAAAAAAGGAACCCCCTTGGATTCCCCTTTAAGCTCTTTTCAAACTCCCTAAACATGAAAATATATTCGAGCGATCTTGTTCTTTTCACACTCTTAAAACTATTTGAAGAAAATGTTTTATGAGAAGTAGATTATCTCTTTTTCGGTCTCGTCAGATTAATTTATGAAAAATGACATTTTGGAGCTTTCTTTGCGTTTTTCAAACTCTCTAAGAATGAAAAACCCCTGATTTTTCTTTCTTTGGAATTGTAAAAGAAGCATCGAAAGGCCCATATGGGACCAAACCACTCCTTCCTAGGGTTCGTTAGTATGAGCTTACATTTCAAGCATATGTTATGCTCCTAAAGATTGCGGAAAAAAAGAGAGGTGCTCACCAGAAATGGTGGGGGGAAATTGGGAAAGAAATGTATATCTGTATCTGTGTTAGTGGAAGTAATTCACTCTTGAACGTGACACCCCTCTTTGTTATTGTATCTGGGTTGGTAAATCCATTTGTCTCTTGTTTGATCATCCAAAAGTCTATATGTTGGGGTCCTCCTTGAGTCAATGTTGCCAAGACAATTGTTGTGTCATTCATATGTTCAAGAGAGGTTGAACCTAAACAATCATTCTATCGAGTCGACCATATGTAGTCCTCAAACTCTTACCATGTTGGCTTCCCTGAGTGAGTTATGAATCACTTCATACTCTGATCTACCTCAAATTTGTTACATGTTTCATTTCATTAATGGGGGATACATTACGACCCTCCTGTGACGAGTCTTTTCCTGTCGAATTCGATTCATTATCTGAGAATTAGACTTAGAAATCTTTTAGTACCTTGGAACATGCATGCCTCAATGGAAGGTTTCCTCGTTTTCAACAATGGGTTCACATCATTGACCTCTGATTGGAAACTTTCATCGAGTGTTCAACTTCAGCTCATTAATTCACATTTGTTGGATTGTACTAGAGTATGTTGGAGTTCATTGACATCAATGGTCATTTCCCTCACACTTGTTAACGATATCCATTAATGACCGGTAATCAATTGGTTTCTACCATGTTCGACTTCGACGACTGTAATTACATGGATAGATTCGTACTTCGGGACGATGGAAATGAAGACCCTGGATATTGTCACATACATCCAAGTTGTGATGGAGTAATTATAAGTCCATACTGACACATAGATCCATTGTGTATTTCTCATGGCTATGTCCAAATTTGAGTCGTTATATCATAGATCCACAGTGTATTTCTTGTGACTATGTTTAATCATGATGACATGGATCCACAGTGTATGATTGGTGGCCATGACTCACTTGACACTTATCCTTATATTCATTTTTATTCTGAGTATGGGAATTCCTACCTCAGTAAATTTTATATTATTTTGTTGATTCTTGATTGTTTGCAGGTTTCCAACCGATATGTTCCTTGTTCTCGAAACACACATTCTACAAAGTATTTCAGTTGTCACATATGACAACTTCATACTTTGGGGGGCATTATGTTACACGTTATTTGGGTCACCCCCTTTATCACCAATGATATGTGTATTTCTTACTCCTTTGTTCCCTGAAGCTACTTAAGAAATAAGAATTTATCCCTTGAAATAGAATCATCTCTCCTTTCTTAAAAACCCTACCAAAGAAGATCGTCACACCTTGCCAAATGATAAGGGTGCAATGATCCCTGATCGTCACATGATGAACCACAGTGGATTGCATCGTCGTCGCAGGTTGCTTGTGATTAGGGTGCGATGATGCTAAAGCAAAGGAAAAAGGTGAAATTCTCGAAGGTTCTAGAATTGAATCTTCATAAGGATGAGGTGTCCTCCGATCGGTTTGGATCTCACTCGCTTCTCTGATTTAGTGGGATTATATTAATATCTTCATCCATCCCTCTTCCATCTATATAAAGAGGGATCTCTCATGGGGAAAGTTAGGCTGGCTTATGCATGAAGAATTTTGTTGAAGATTGTAGTTTTGATAGCTTTGCTTTATCTTTCCAAGTTAGGTTGTGAATACTCTTCATCAAAATCATTGGAGCAAAGGTGTGTGTGTTGAAGAAAAGGGCCATTGGAAGGGACCTTGCAACATCAAGGCATAGGTTGTATTCTCCACTTTTATCAATATAATGCAGTGATACATTTATTCCCTATAAAAGTGTCTCCATTTTTATTGTATAACTCCTTGATCTTATGCATATATTTCATTGGAATATATATATTGTTTCTCTTTCTCTTTGTTGGTTTTTGCTTCTTAAAAGGTTCAACATAGCACAAATACAAGGATGGAGCAAGGATGACACTAACACGGATCAAATGACGTTTAAATGGTATTTCATTTGTCCCTCTTTGAACTAGTTAACATTACAATGAAATCTAAGGAGAAGCTTGTATTTTGCGATGTTTTGTTCTAATTTCTTGTTGAAGTTAGGGAGATTAGTTTGTGTCAACACTTATTGATTTTTCCGATAACAGACATGTTCAATGACCTGGATGGAATTAAATTGAGAAATCACACCATAGTGGCCTTTCTTCAATGATATTTCCATCATGTGAGAGATGGTGATTTCAGGAGAGCTCGCTTGGAGACCTAGGAGGGTATAGGGGTGAGCATCTTGGGTGAAGCTCATTTATAATTCTTGATAATCCATTGTGATTGGCCCCAGAGTACGAATCCTTTCCACTCCTAATAAAATATCACAACCACCCATGGAAATAGAGAACATGTGGGTTTTCATATGATAATCACCCATTTGGAGTTTAACATTCTCACAACAGCTCCCAGACTTCATAGTACCACCATTAGCGATGAGTATTTGAAAATTAGAAACAGGTCGTACAAAGAAATGGATCTCATCATCTATCCTACAATGAATAAAATTATGGGTTATACCACTATCAATCAATACCACCACTGACCTATGTTTGAAGTATCCCTTGATCTTCAATGTTTGCTTAGCTGAAATACCTGATAGTGGATGAAGCGATATGACAAATTCCTCTAGTTCCATAGGGGTTACAATTGGAGCTTCCACGTGATCACTTGGTTGAGCCTCCTCTAGGTCAATAGCCTCATCTGATGGGATGTATTCATAGGGAGAGGAATCTAAGGCATCAATTTAGAATAAATTTTGTTCTCTACATTTATTCCCTGGGGAATACTTTTCATCACAATAGTAGTAAAGTCCTTGCTTGCAACGTTCTGTCGCTTCTGCTGGAGATACCTTTTGGACCTTCAATGTTTGTGTCGAAGATGGGTGAGCCCTGAGGCGAGGACGGGTGAGAACTGGAGCCTTCATGGGTGGGGCCTAAAGGATGGTCTCAGATTTCGTGGCTAATTGACATGCCTTCAACCAGGTAGTAGGGTGATGCATGTTCACATGAGCCTGGATAACTTCCTTTAAGTCATTGATAAAACATTCAAGGTAAAATGCATCAGATAATCCCCCAGTCCTGATATCCAACTATTCAAATGTCGTGATGAAATATGTGACTGATCCAATTTGGCGCAACTTCATGAGCCTACCCAAAAAATGTGATTCCCTATCAAAATGGGCACAAACTACTTTAGTGAACATGTTCTAAGTTTGTATTTATGGATAAAATTTCTCATACCACTGCCACCACTACCATTGTTCTTGATCCAGTTACAAAACACCTACATGGAGTTTGGTCTCATCACCCCAAATATTATGGAGGGAGAAGCATTGTTCCATTTGAGAGACCCACCCTGCTGGGTTGGATCCATCAAATTTATGCATGTTAACTTTGGTCACCTTATTCCAAGAGTGTGGAGAACCCCAAGGGGAGTGGGACGAATGAGTATTCTCATAATGGGAATGATGAGGGTCCTTTGCATTGGTCTCTACCTGCTTACCTTTTTTGAATTGTTGCATGGATTCATAGATGGCTATATGGACTTCTTCTTGGAGGGACTCTTTTACTTTGGCTCATATTGTAGTGATGATGGATTCCATTTTCATTTCTAAGATGGAAATCCTAGTCTCCCAGTCTTCTTGGGTTTGAGCTCTAATGTTTGGCATGGTAGTGGCTTGGGTAGTGGATGAGGTCTCGGGATGAAAATTGGGGCCAAAAAAAGTAGATGTACTAGGGTGATCAGGACAAAGAGAGGATTCCAATGGTATAGGTGTCAAAAAAGGGTGTCTTGGAAAGGGGTGGGATAGTGGAAAAAAAATGGCTTAAAAGTGAAGGGTACCACTGCGATCAAAATGAAGAGAGGAATGCAAAGGATTGGGTTACAAATAAGGGTGATGACGAGCCCCAGAATTATTATTGTTTTTACTTCTGCAGAGTTATACTCCACTATGAATACTTCTGCATGGCGAAATTCCCAAATTCTCAATAATAAAAAATGTCAAGAAGGAGTGTTTCTGCAATGAAAAAATGTGACCAGGGCCAATTTTGCAATGCAATATACAATTTTTTGTCGTCCAAATGGTTAGGGTTTATAGGATGTCTATATTCAATGGTTTTCCCTGTGCTATATCTCTCTTATATACGTGCGGGTTCCAACTGTAGTACTCAACCCGTACCCTTAGTCGTACTACCTGACTACCTAGGTAATAGAGAGTCTCTTCTCGAGTGTTTTTCTTATGAAACTATAGCAGTCATGCAACCAATCGATTTATCTACGTAGGGCTTTAGGATGCCTAGGTTGATCCTTATACAGGTGTTGTCTAATGCACTACAACTCGAAGGGGTACCAACAAGGGTTACAAGGGTGGCCAGTGGATGTTCTCTTAAGAACCATATGTATTTACTATGTGTATTACTCCCTGACCGTGGGTTTATGCAAGTAACGAAAGATGCATGTAGCTTAAAGATGTTGGAATACGTATCTACCTTGGAAAAAAAATTGCCCCACAAGTCTTTCTCGAAAAAGGGCTATGATACCACTTGCAATATTCCATATATAATATAGTATGTAGAACATAAATATTTAGAAATAAATTTCAGAAGAACAATGATATATCCAGAACAATATCAAAATAATACCATAATAACACCAGAAATTGCACCTTTAGTAATGATATCAACGTTCACTTTCCTCTTCGAGGGGGAAACCTCTAGTAGAGATGATCTATATTACAATAATATCCAAGACAAAAATATCCAATGCCTCCTACTCTTATTTATACTAATTATAACCTCTAAGGAAACTTCTAGAGGAAGATATTTCTAGAAGTGGAAGCTTCTATTAGGTCTTCTTACATTGACTTATTATCCTTTATTTATTAGGCCTTATTAACTAATGTTAGGATTTATTACATAGAAAACTTATCCTACTAACTAATGACCAATGGAAAGGGGTTAGGATTGGATCCTAACATCCCACCACATTGATGATTTTCCCTTGAGTTGATAAATAACAATTTTCCCTTCTTCCTATGTAGAATAATTATGCAGCTGGAGGTACTTCCTCATACCCAACAACCAGGTCTCTGCATCTTCATCCTTTTGTGCTCACCGTCAAATGTAGGAGGCTTGACCTTATTCATTTCTCCTTGTACCTCCTTCACCCTAGTCCTTCTCTTATTCTTCCTGACAGGAGATGGACTTGAGCTACTATGTGCTTTTCTAAAATAATTCTTTGGTGAGTGAGGTCGATGCTTATCAACACTTCTTTCTTCTCTTCGTTTCTCATCATGGAACATGTGACTTCTTGGCCTACTTGTCTATGTCTCCTTATCCATTTTCTTTTCTATTATGTCCAATATTTGCATCAACTTGGTATTGAAGTCATCTTGTTATTCCTTGGTTTTCATAAGCCTTTCATTATCAACTCTATAGCTCTGAACATCTTTTTGTAGTCCTTTTATTGTTTCTACAAAATTTATGCTATCTTCCTTGGATTTTGTACCAACAACACCCAAACCGACATACAAATCCCCGAAATCATCATCAAGAATGTAAGTTCTTTATGCATATTCCATGCCTTTTACCTTCTACACTGATTCTGTCCTTCTCTAATCACTGTCAATTCTTCAAAATGTGTAGACATCAGGATTTTTTAGATGAATTCATGAAACAACTTCATCAAAACGTTGCACCATATTGTCAGAATCATTTCCTTTTCAATCCCATGCATGCAGTATTATTCAACACACACTAATGCATGATGTCAATATTTGACATTCACACCACGTATCAGTAATGCACATGCATCACAATTTTTTTTCACACAACCCCAAACCATTAGTGTACACACCCATGCACCATTATTTAATTTGCAGTTCTAATGCCACACTCCACAATATCAAAATTTAACATACACATCTATGTATTCTTACTTAATGCACACCATGACCATGTTGAAATTCCAAATTCAGCCACATACCAGTCTGAATTTTCCCTTAAGATAGAACTCAACTCATGCAGGCTCAGTGTTGAAACTCGAGCTCTGATGCTTCTTGTTCACCTATGGCCCATACAAGTTGAGTGTTGAACTAATATCTCTGATACCACAATGTAATGTCCCTAGCCACTCCAGGTTGGGCCACGTCACACACTTCTCCCAAAGCATGCTCTAATACCAATATGTAATTTGCCCAGTCTCCCAACTCAGTATCGTTACCACCTTGTAACATTTCTCGTTACCACAATGTAACTGTATTCCCCAACATACTACTCGACCATGCTACTCCAAAAATACACTGTGAAGATTCTAACCTAAACCTTAGTCTGCATAGTTTCACTTGAAGTAAAACACTCAATCTCGAACTGAGTTGCGTCAAACTAACATTCTTCTTTTAACACAACTTTAAGCACTGGAAGTAACTCAACAAATGCATGCATGATCATATTGACAACATAGAACAACTGTGCACAGAACCACCCTCGTGTCACATGCCAATTCTGATTTCTTGGTGCGCGAGGTCTATTTCCCTGAACACACACATAGGCTCTAGCCTCCTATGCATCTAACCATTCAAACCTCTTCTTGAAGACGCATAACAAAAATAACGAGGTTAAATTAACGTGAAATACTATCAACATTTTTTATATCCATGCACAACTACAAATACAAGATATACACACCATACTTACATGCACAAGAAAGATAATATAGAGTAATAACAACCACTACTTATATGCGACAACATTCAATAATATTTAACCCATATCATGCATAGATGGACAAGAACACAATATACAAGACAAACACATATGAACACTTATCTTTTATGAAAGTCACCAACTGTGCGCAGAACTTAGACGTTCCTCCCAACCATATACTTTGTTGCTCATAAAATTTCAACAACAAGTCACCCTCAATCTAGTGCTTAACTCCACCGGGACAAAAGTGTTCCTAGCAACAAACTAGGGTCTGAATCTCTACAAAATTGCTTAGTCCTAGGTGCATGTTGCTTCAACTAGCCCATAGTCCCTCATTCCCCACACACCTGTCACACCCAAGGAAGTGCTCCCTTTCTCTGCTCAATAGTCCCTTGTTTGCCCCACTTCCCTTCCAGGGTTACCAACAATAGGTCGGACAGGAAGTATCCAAGTCCCACGATTAATTCCCAATGCACCAGGGAATAATTCTTAGAAAACATATCACCTGGAGAGTATGCTCATAGGTCTGACATCCCACTTCTCAAAAGCCAGTCTCTCACCCAGAGAGTCTTCTCATGGGAATGTAAACTCATCTCTTCGACATTAAACTATGATTACTGCCCCACAAATCCTTACAAACTTCTCAGTGTAGATAAGGTAATAATCTGATTTTCCATACATTCTGACCCTCTTCTTCTCATGAGAGCTTGAAAAATGCATAATTATTCTCCCTGAAATAATTCTTTGAACAATAATGCCCAAAATACACTAAGGCCAATAATATATATTAGATGCCTTCAATTTGACACGTGTCACCTCCAAAAGTATCTTAATCCCCTTAGTGACGCATTCTCTACCCTTGTGAACTTAGAATAAAATAAGTATTCAACATTACACTTTTCCAAAAATATTATAAAATATTCCCCTAAGACTTACGTCCCACCCCCTTTTCCCTTTTTGGGTAGAGTCAAACCCCCATCTCTTCTGGTCTGAGTCTAACCGCGTGAAGCGATGTAATATTATATTAATAATTGTGATTCTATTTACATCGATAGGCACACTATCCTATCTACATCCCGACTCACTAGCCTCATAATCACACAGGCTCTCTGGCCTCATTATATATACATACATATATGACTCAGCTTTGCATTCACTCCCAAGTCATTATCGCACACTTACCCAAGTGCACACAACCCTGTGAAATGTGTGCACTTACCCAAGTGCACACAACACTATGAAATGTGCACACCCTGTCTTTGATACAATTCTCCGTGCACTACTTAGGTGAAGAACTTAGTGCCAACAACTCACCTTCCTATATGTACATTTACATTTACAATTGGTACCAACGACTCATCAACCTATCTGTACAACTCTGGAGGGTTCATATCAGGGACATTACAGTTGTAAAGAACCCCGAATATCCAAAATTTTCCATTTCAAGAAGGAAAATTATATGAAAGAAAATATAGAGAAATATGGAATTCCACAAGAGAGAACTTTTGTAATTTATGGGAGAACCCTCTTTCTTGACAAATTTTACAAGAAATTAAGATGCTAATACCACTTTTAGGAGATTCTTTTCAATTGAAAGAATCCATGTTCCAACCAATAATTTTAATCAAAATCATGAAATAACTCATACAAACATTCGGAATTTATAATCAATGTTAACCTCCTACACCAAAAACCTTGATGTGGGAACTCTAACCAACAAGAACTTTCACAAATGAAGAACTCTAAGAAATGAAGAAAATATGAATGAAGGAAAAGGAATAGGAACTTGGTCAAAGTTCAAGAGTTATTGTTCCTTGTGAAGTTCTTATTGGTTAGAATCATTATTGTTATTGGTTCCTTTATTGGTCAAAGTTTCCATCAATATTACTTTCTTCATAGTTCCCTAGTGAATGTTCCTAGTGTAGAAAGTTACTAAACTCTAATCGACTAAAACTCTAACCAACATCAACATACAAATTCTAACCAATGAAGTAACTTTGAATGATGAATGAAATCTTAACCAAGGGACTCTTAATGAAGGAATAGAAATAGGAAATTAGTCAAGTTTCCTATTGGTCAAAGTCCCTATTGGTAATGGTTCATTTGTCTATTAAAGTTCCTATTGGTATGGTTTTCTTATCTAATCACAATCCCTCTTGGTTAACGTTCTTAGTAAAAAAATTCCTAAAACATCGAATTGATAGGAACTCTAATATGATTGACAATAATTTTAATGGGAACAATGATTTACATGAACTCTAACCGATGAAGAAACGAAAAAAAAT
This sequence comes from Picea engelmannii, assembly GCA_009831015.1. Classification (NCBI taxonomy): domain Eukaryota; kingdom Viridiplantae; phylum Streptophyta; class Pinopsida; order Pinales; family Pinaceae; genus Picea; species Picea engelmannii. Next base: position 185,997 of record ML793245.1, read on the forward strand.
CTAAATGAGTGAATAGGAAAAGAAACTCCGTCAAGGTTACTTTTGGTCAAAATCCCTATCAGTAATGGTTTCTTTATCGGTCAGAGTACTTTTCCTTCATATTTCCCTAGTCAAATTTCATGGTCAACAAATATCCTTGGAACTCTAACCAACAAGACCTTTGTGATATGCCCGACATTAACTTCGATGAAAAAATTGACCAATATTCAAAGAAAGAACTTTAACGAATGAACAAATAAGGTGAAATTTGAAAAATTAATAAGTCTAACCAAAGAAGGAATGAGAACATGAACTTAGTTAGAGTTCATGTCAATCATATATCTTTTTCTTCATAATTAATGTTTCATTATCGATAAGAGTTCTTGTTTATATGATTCCTTGGAACTTCATCTAACAAAATCTCTAACCAACGTTCTTGTCAATCAAAGTTCCTACATCAAAGTTATTATCAATTAGAGTTTCTTTTTCAGTTAGAGTTCATTTTGGTCATATTTATTTCACGGTTCCCTAGTGAAATTTCCTTGGAACTCTAACCAATAGGAACTTTGACCAAAGTGTTTTTGTTTTATATTTTTAGTAGTTTTCATTCTATTGTATATTGATTTATTTTGCAACATTGTTCTTTAAAAATATAGTGTTAAATGATTAGAAAATAAGATAGTAAATGATGGTAGATATGTTATTTCTTTTTGAGAATGAAGCATATCATCTCATTGAAAAGAATGAGATAGTTAAAACAACTCTTCTTTAGATGATATTAACCAAAAATATCCTTCTCCACTAATAACCACTAATATATTATTCAAGGGAGTTATGAAAATAATCAATGATGTCATGTTGCCTTACATCTTTGCTTGGTGTGACAAAACAACCAAAATAGGCATGTTTTTTATGAAAAATGTCCTCAAAGAATGCTTAGTGTTTTAAGGAAGAGTAGTCATCGAAAATTTTATGGATTCATGCAAATTTGACAAGAGAAAAGTTGATATTATCTATTTGAGAAAATTCATTCTTAAAGAAAAATTAATGTCGATCTCTCACAATTTTTTTCCAAAGAAAGAAAAGTTTATATTACTCAAGGTTACGAGACTAGTAGCATCCTAATATGCACCAAGGTATAGTTGCATGATTATGTAGAAATAAAACCTAGCCACTTGTAATAACATATTGGTGGTTTGTAAGGGGGAGGGCTTCCACTCATGCCATATGCCTCTAGGTCTTCGGCCGTTACTTGTTTCCCTAAGTCTGAAGAACACCAACTCTTAGCCAAGCAAAAGCATTTAAAAGCCTTTCTCCAAGACCAAGGTCAATCTTTGACTTGCTATCACTAACTCTTAATTTATTTTTATCTATCTTTATAAATTTGAGAATAAGAGACATATCTATGATACCCAACTACTCTAGATTAAACTTCCTAGTACTTACAACTAGAATTTATAAGAATAAACAGAATAATGTTAATTAAGGAAATAAGTGAGAAATGCTATTATTTCAAAACCCAAAAGAGAGAGAAAGAGTAAGTTATTTACTTAAATTTTATTTCCAAAAACTAAAGCATAAGGAAGACAATAAAGTGATTATTAAAAATAATTATTGTTTTTTTGTATTGCAAACTTTTACAAATTGAACTTCAAAGTGGTCAAAGTTTTACAAATTGGAGTTCAAAGTGGTAAAGATGAATATTTGATGGCAAGATTGGTTGGTAGAAATGTTCTGTACCAATTCATTATTTAATGGCAAGACTGGTTGGTAGAAATGTTTTGTACAAATTCATTTATAAAAGTAAAAAGGGTTATTTTAATCATACATAAGTATTAATTTTTATTTTCATTAGACCGACAATATCATTTAGCATGCATTAAAGAATCTTCATCGACAACAACATTTAACATGCTTTCAAAACGTTAAAAAACTTAACATGCTTTCAAAATGTTAAAAAACTTTAACCTTACCGCTGTTTGTTTGTTTTGTTTTGTATTTGCAATGTCACCTTGATTGTAAAATGATTGAGGAAACGTTACTAAAAAACTATTGTTTTCATGTCTAATAATACTTTAGACATTTTTTATTGTTTTCCTTCAAAGTACCTTTCTTCCTTACAAGTAAAGAGCTTTAACGTGACGGTAGTAATGTGATGAATTTTCATTAGTAACATTATTTATATATTCAGGGAATTAAAAAAATTAAACCAAAATTATTAATATTATTTATATATTCAGGGAATTAAAAAAATTAAACCAAAATTATTAATAAATCTTAATACATGAATCAAAATGTATATCACAAAACACAAATTCAAAACATGAATGGAAATGTATATATGGAGATGTATATTAGAACGATCACTGATTATTGATTGATTACTGATTCATGGTTCAACTGGCTGATCACTGATTCATGGATCTTAAAGTTCAATTGGCTCACTGGGTTTTAGTTTTAAGACATCCCATACAAAAACCCTAAATTTAAAAACTAAAAAAAAAATTGGCTCACTGGGTTTTAGTTTTAAGACATCCCAGACAAAAACCCTAAATTTAAAAACTATAAAAAAAAAACATAATGAACATAAATCTTATTGTTCTTCATTTTATGACACATATTCATGGATCTTAAAGTTCAATTGGCTTACTGGGTTTTAAAAACTATAAA
>ML793245.1:191168-217651 GCA_009831015.1 Picea engelmannii
ATATATATATATATTCTTATTTTGAAATTTTAACTTATAAATCAATCCAAAATCTTATTAAAAACTAATAATAAAAAATTATAAATTACAATCCAAAATCTTATTTAAAAGTAATAATAATAAATTATTAATTATAAATACAAATCTTTTAAGATACGAAATCCAAAGCCCAAAACACCCAAAAAGAAACATTTCGACGACATATCAAGCTGCCTATCTCACTCTTATAAAGATCGTCTTGCTGTTAGTTTTGACTGATTGTACATTTTTATAAACTGTCTGCCTAAGTTGGGTGGCTACACTTGAGTGATGGTACGATTTACACAAACTATCTTCTGCGTTCGTTGACATCTTTAACATATTCATAAATTTTAAAAATTTGGAAAAATGCTTTGTAAAAATTTGACAATAAAATTTTGTCCATCAAATTATTAAATTTTTTAATATATAATTTAAATTTCAAAAAATAAACATAAACAATATCAAATTTTATCAATTCAAAAAAAAAAGAAATTATCCACTTATTAAGATTTAATGGAAAAGTCCACCGTTGCCTCTCACATGTCTGCATTATACTCCTTAGCCATGATAAAGGAGTAATGATACAATTCAATTGGAGTGGAGAGGAGACAACATTTTAGTTTTCTTGTTTGATTCATAAAGAGTTTTGTGCTATTGTAGGAAAATTTGGAATACAAATTTGTCAAGTGTAATTGGAATTGTTGTTTATATCTTCTTGTGTCTTCTTGGAATTGGAAGAAAAATTTGTCCAAGTGCAATTGGAATTGTTGTTTATATTTTTTTGTGTCTTCTTGGAATTGGAAGACAAATTTGTTCAACTGCAATTGGAATTGTTGTTTGTATATTCTCGTGTCTTCTTGGAATTGGAAGAAAAATTTGTCCAAGTGCAATTGGAAATGTTGTTTGTCTCTTCTTGTGTCTTCTTAGAATTGGAAGACAAATTTGTCCAAGTGCAATTGGAATTGGTGTTTGTATCTTCTTGTGTCTTCTTGGAATTGGAAGAAAAATTTGTCAAAGTGGAATTGGAATTGTAAATAGAATTATTAGTTGTGTCTTCTTTTGTAATACAAAGACAAATTTCTCCACTTGGTTATGCCTTATTAAATAATACAAAGACAAATTTATGGTGGGGTGTTTAAAAGCCAATTTTTCTCTTTAAACATAGGGAACCAATGGATTTGAGAAAGAAAGTCCTCAAGAAAAGAGAAACTGATCGAAAATGTAGAAGAAGAAAGAGAAAGTGAAAATTTACCTATGTCAAAGCATAGGCTTTTAGAAGAGGTAAATCCAATTTATAGTGGAATAAATGTCACTATTGTTTCTCCTCCATCACTAGAAGAAAAGCGCAAGAGTTCATTAAAGATCAATCCATCAAGTATATCATCAAGACAACTTGTTCTGGATGACCAGATGATGGAGAATTTGCTTGGACCTGATTATATAATGGATGATATTAGAGAAGCAACCGGTTTACAATATTTTGGTGAAGAAGTTCATGTGGTGCAATCTATTGTTGGACAGTCAAATGTTCCAGAAACTAGTCAATCCCATGTACATTCTCCTTTCAAAGTTGATCCACCAGTGATTGAAGGCGAAAGAACTGCAACATTGTTAACTCCACAACAGGGAGGTCAAGAGTGCCAGAATAGGGGTGCATCGTCCCTCCCTATATTGAGCACTGGGCGGTGAAGAAATACTAAACACATTCAAGTCGATGAAAGTGGTCGAGAATCACTTGAAGGTAAGTTACCTAACCATACTATTATCTATCACTCTTATAAAATCATTAAAGAACATTTTGAACCAAAATAAGATGATGCTAAATGTCAATTATTTTTAGCTTTATTAAAATATAGAAGTTTGACTATTGTTAGGATAATTTTAGGTATTAAAATAGTCAAATGTGTAGAAACAAGTCCTCATATTGTTAGAAACCTTGTAGATGTTTTTCAAAGAATTGGTAAGAAATCATGTTCTAAAGACCACAATGTAGCCCGACATGTCTTGTCACAATCAATTATTATCAAGATCACAAGAAAACATTGTTTTCTACAACAAACCTCTCACCTCTTGAAATGCAATGTCAAAACCCTTAGAAAGTATTCTAATAGACGAGATAGTCTCAACACAGGTGTCCAAACATATTTGTGGGCCTTTATTGGTAGGCTAACTCCTTCTAACATGAAGTTAATCAGAGCAGTTAAGGGACTAGTTCAGGATTTCTAGCATGAGAACACTAGGCCTTATTCCAATCAAAAATATGTACTTAAATTGAGAAGGGGATCTAGGGATTGTGAACCTCCTATTAAACATTTTCTTCACATCACACAAGCTGAATTGTATGAGATAGTCAAAAGAGTACATAGTGCACTTAGATTGGGCCAAAGACCTTTCCATAAATTCAAGCCTTGGTATGTTCAAATCAACAAAATTCGTAACACATGTTGTTGTAGATATCACATTGAGTATGGTTATTATTATGACACACACACATATATCGTGTTTTTCATAATACCCTTTTGCAGGAATGCTCAGTTATATTTCCATCGTCGTCATCTAGAGACTTTATTCATAGAATCTTGTGTACAAGGGAAGAGGGTTTTACATTTTATCAAAAAAACATGCTTAGATGGGACATGCCCCAAGTACGTTGGAATGACATTACTAAGAAAGTGCATCCATGTAAAAGATGAGTATGCATTGGGAAGGAAGGAGGTTACCTTGCAAAGCTTTAAAATATGTCACATATGATATTGATGGAGGACAAGAAAGAATAAAGATACAATTGGTTACTTCCCAAGTACGAGTTTATGACTTCATGAAGGACTTCATAAAAAAGACACAACATTTTGTTCAACATGTCCATGTGGCTCGATGGTAGGACAAACATTTTAGAATATGCACAGATACATTTTTTGTTGGTACTGTGTTATCAGTGTTTGATTTTGCTGAGAACTACACCCTTCAACCGCAAAATGAGGCTCAAAGACAATATTATCACTCAGAGAAAGTCAACATAATGGTTCATATCACATATAGGCATGGATCAGATAGCAATGAACAAAACAGAGTTATATTGAAAGAGTATCACTTCTACATAAGAGATGATCGATGCCATGACATAGCCTGTGTACAACATCTTTTAATTTAATTCTACAATCACCTAAAGGAGAAGAACATACATATGGCTCAACATTAGATTTGGTCAGATGGTTGCGTAGGCTAGTTCAAAAATGCTTGTGTATTTCAATGGTTATGTATGTTGCACAAAAAACTAAAGGTACCACACATTTGGAGCTATTTTGAGTCCAGGCACGGGAAATGGGAGCATGATGGAGTAGGTGCATGCATTAAAATAGTGTTATGTGGGGAAGAAATGAATTTCACAACTACTTCCCTCATTCAATATGCAAAATGCATTGTTGAATGGTTCTCTTTAGTAATTGGAGAGGGAACATAAACTTGTGAAGGCCAATCACACAAGAAAGGACATGTACATATATATTTTTGGGAGGTGGTCGATGCAGATCAATCACAATGGTATAAATGAAAAACAATCAAGGGAACTCGTGGATTCTATTCAGTTAGAGCATCAAGAAATGAAATAGTTGAAATATGGACGAGAAAATTATCTTTCTTCTGTGGTCTGTGTAGTAGTAATAAATGGGATGATTGTGAATTGACAGACTAGGTTGATAAATGGGATCGTGTATCACTCGCCATAGGTCAATGTATAACTATGGAATTATCCCAGTTGGAGGTGGACCAATCAATTATTTCAACAGATTATGAACATGTCTCAGATCTTGTACTGTCGGGTTCATTGAATCCTTCTATTAAATTTTGAATAACTAGCATCAATGTTTTATGTTTTGGTCATTTAGTGGGCCCACATTTTGGCACTCCATTTTTTTCAAGGCACATATACGCAGTGGTTTCACCAAGAGATAATGAATGGGGAACTGATTATTGGTTGTCACGATGCTTAGAGGGAACGAATACCCTCATGCGATCAATAACAAACTCTAAAGGCATTGAGTTTTTTATTGGGTCGATGGTTATTGAAGGATAATATCTGACATGGGATGAAAGAACATGAAAGAAAGGTGGTTATGTATTTCAATATTATAAACCAGGTCAAGTCGTTTACCACTTTACAAACTTGGTTATTGGTACAAACCTCTAACTACAAACAATGCCAAGTAAGAACTCATCAAAGGTATGCTACTTCTTTCCTTACTCTGAGCACGAGAATTTAATGGAAATTGTCAGTCTTAGAAGTGATCCCAATAGTCTAATTGAGTGACCATAGGTATGTAAAATGAATAATTTTTGCTTCATTTTATGGTCGTTATGGTATTTCGATATTTCCATGCCTTTCCTTTCCTTGTCACGCCATGCCATGCCATGCCTTTCCTTGCATGAACTTTACTTTCCTTGCATTGCCTTTCCATGCCTTATCTTGTATTTCCATGCCATGTCTTGCCTTCACTTTCCTTTCCTTCACTTGCCTCGCCTTCCCATGCCTTCACTTGCCATGCCTTCACTTGCCTTCCCTTTCCTTTCCTTGCCTTGAATTTCTATGCCTTCACTTTACTTGCCTTGATTTCACTTGCCTTACCTTTCCTTCACTTTCCATGCCTCCACTTTCCATTCCTTCACTTTCCATGCCTTCACTTGCCATCACTTTCTATGGTATTCTTGTATTTCCATTCAATTCATTTCCTTGTCATGCCATGCCTTTCCTTGTATTATCACGCGATGCCATGCCATGCCTTGCCATTCCATGCCATGCCTTTCCTTTCCTTCACTTTCCTTGACTTCTATTTACTTTCCATGTCTTTCCTTTCCTTTCGATGCCATGCCATGCCTTCACTTGCCCTGTCTTTCCTTCACTTTCCCTGTCTTTCCTTCAAATGTCATGCCTTCAACTTCCTTTCCTTCACTTTTCATGCCTTCACTTCCCTTCAATTTCCATGCTTTCACTTTCGTTGCCTTGCCTTCACTTATCTTGCCTTCACTTTCCATGCCTTCACTTTCCTTGACTTACCTTAACTTGTCATTCCTTCACTTGTAATGCCTTTCCATGCCTTGTCTTGCCTTTCCATGCCATTCCATGCCATGCCATGCATACAATTTCCTTTCCTTTCCTTTCCATGACATGCATACAATTTCCTTTCCTTTCCTTAATTTCTCTTTCCTTTCATTTACTTTCTTTTCCTTGCATTTCCTTCACTTGCCTTGCCTTCGCTTTCCATGCCTTCACTTTCTTTCACTTGCCTTCACTTTCCTTTTCATTCTATCACTTTATTTCACTTTCCTTTCCATTCATTTTCATTCATTGCCTTCACTTTCCATGCCTTGCCATGCCTTTCATTTCCTTTCCTTTCCTTGCCATGCCTTTCCTTTCCATCCCATGCCATGTCTTGACATTCCATGCCTTGCCTTTCCTTTCCATGCATTTCCTTGCCTTTCCTTGACTTTCCTTGCCTTGTCATGCCTTGACTTGCTTTTCCTTGCCTTTCCATACCATACCTTGCCATTCATTACCATGCCTTCACTTGTCATGCCATGTCTAGCCTAACAAGGTGTTAAATTGTCAAACATATGTAATAAAAACTAAGCAAAACCCTAGTTCCATAGAAACTCCAACAAACGGTTTTTCGATTGACGAAATGATAGTAGAGTGGCCCCACTAGCTGAAACCCGATTCTCAAGATCCAATGAAATTGACGGTTCATCCATCCGAGTCCCAGTTTGAGTTTTATAAAAAGTTGAAACTCGCCTCCTCAAGCCATTTAGGGACATCTAGCCAATTTGGTTAGGGGGCATAAAATGAAAATCGAGCAGCATAACATAGTTTCATAAGCTCCTGTAAGTATATTTGGCCAAGTCCCATGTGACTACACTACCCACAAATTCCCCACATATTGTTCTTGAAAATCAACCTTCTCTTCAAAAATTGCATTATACCTCATTGAGAAAAACCCCGGTTTCGAAGATACTCCAACAAATGGCTTTCTGGTTAACGAAATGACAGAGGAGGTGCCCCACTAGCTAGAACCCGATACTCCAGATCAAATGCAACTGACGTTTTGTCCGTCTGATTCTCGTTTTGATTTTTATTGTGATATACAACTCACCTCCTCAAGCCATTCAAGGACATGTGGCCAAGTTGGTCTGGAGGCATAAAATCCAAACCTAGGAACATAAGGAAGTTCTGTAAGCTCCCAAAAGTTTGTTTGTCCAAGGCCCATGTGACTACACTACCCACAAATGCCCCACGTCATGTTATTTAAAATTGACCTCCTCTTCAAAAATTGCATTTAATCCCTCATTGAGAAAAAACCTAGTGCCGAAGATACTCCAACAAACATTGTTTCGTTCAACGTAATGAAAGCGAAGGGGCTCCACTAACTGAAACCCAGTGCTCTGGATCCAATGCAACCGATGGTTTGCCTATCCGAATTCTAGTTTGAGTTTTATCAAGAGTTTAAACTTTCCTCCTCAACCCATTCATGGACATGTTGGTAGGGAAATGAAAGGAAACACAAGGAAATGGAAGGAAAGGGAAAACAAGGCAATAAAAGGGAATCGAAGACAATACATGACAAGGCTAATAATGGCATGACATTGCAAGGGAAGAAAATGTCTAGCTCTAGCTCTAGGTCTAGGTAAATCCTATTAATTATGATAATCCATGTTTGACAACTATGAAGATACCTTATATATATGAATAAAGAGAGCTTATGTTATGACATTGAAATTATCTTGCAAGTGTTTTTATCTAAGATATATGGGATAACAAGTTGTAGAATTGCATTCTTAATGAATCCTTTGATTTTAATATTTATGTATTAAATATGTTCATTTAGTACAATCATTATTTACATATTAAATTTGGTCATTTATGTATTAAACTTGTTCATTTAGGCAAGGCATGGCATGGAAAGTGAAGGCAAGACAAGGCATGGCATGGAATGGCATGGTATGGCAAGGTATGGCATGGAAAGGAAAGTTATGGCAAGTGAAGGAAAGGGAAGGCATGTCATGGAATGGCAAGGCATGGCATGGAAAGTGAAGGAAATGCAAGGCAAGTCATGGAAAGTAAATGCATGGGAAGGCATGACATGGCAAGTGAAGGCAAGGCAATGCACAAAATGGCATGGAAAGGAAAGGCATGGAAAGTGAAGGAAAGGCAAGGCATGGCATAGAAAGGAAAGGCATGGCATGGCATGGCATGACATGGAAAGGAAAGGCATGGCATACCTTTCCTTCACTTGTCATGCCTTTCCTTGCATACCTTGCATACCTTTCCTTCACTTTCCTTTCCTTTAGTTTCCCTGCCTTGCCTTTCATACCTTCCATACCTCGCATTAACTTGACTTTCCTTCACTTGCCTTGCTTTGCAAGGCATACCATACCATGGCAAGGAAAGGAAAGACATACCATACCATACCATTCCATACCATGGAAAGACAAGGAAAGTCAAGGCATACCATACCATAGCATGGCATGGCAAGGAAATGCATACCATACCATACCATACCATGGCATGGAAAGGAAAGGCATACCATACCATACCATACCATGCCAAGGATACCAAGGCAAGGAAAGGAATACCATACCATACCATGGAAAGGAAAGGAAAGGCAAGGAGAGACAAGGCATACCATACCATACCATGGCTTGGCAAGGCAAGGAAGGAAATGCCATACCATACCATGGAAAGGAAAGGAAATGTATGCCTCACCATACCATACCATACCATGGCAAGGAAAGGAAATACATACCATACCATACAATACCATACCATACCATGGCTTGGAAATGCAAGGCAAGGCATACCATACCATATCATACCATACCATGCCAATGCTACCATACCATACCATGCCAACGCTACCATACCATACCATGCCATACCATGGCAAGGAAAGAAAAGGAATATCACATACCATACCATACCATACTATACCATGGAAAGTCAAGGAAAGGCAAGACATACCATACCATACCATACCATACCATGTCATGGCTTGGAAAAGCAAGGAAATGCATACCATGCCATACTATACCATACCATACCATGGAAAGGCAAGGCAAGGCATACCATACCATACCATACCCTCGCATGGCAAGGAAAGGAAATGAAAATAAAGTTATGGCAAGGAAAGGCATGGCATGGCATGGCATGGCTTGGAAAGGCATAGAATTGGAATGGCTTGGAAAGGCATGTCAAGGCATGTAATGGAAAGGCATCACATGTAAATGAAAGGCATGGCATGGAATGACAAGTGACGACAATGCAAGGAATGGAATGGCATGGCATGGAATGGAAAGGAAAGACATGGGAAGGAATGGCATGGCAAGTGAAGGCAATACAATGCATGTCATGGAATGGAAATGCAATGCATGCATGGAAAGGCAAGGCATGGCATACCTTTCCTTCACTTGCTTTTCCTTCACTTTCCTTGCCTTCAATTTCATACCTTGCATACCTTTCCTTCACTTGACTTACCTTACAATTCATACCATAGCATACCATACCATGGCAAGGCAAGGCAAGGCATACCATACCATACCATACCATATCATACCATGACATGGAAAGGCAAGGAATACCATACCATACCATACCTTTCCATACTATGGAATGGAAAGGAAAGACATAACATAGCATGCCATACCATACCATGCCAAGGATACCATACCATACCATACCAAGGCAAGGCAAGGCATACCATACCATACCATGGCAAGGCAAGGAAAGACAAGGTGAGGCGAGGCATACCATATCATACCATACCATACCATGGCTTCGCAAGGAAAGACAAGGAAAGGCATACCATACCATGGAAAGGCAAGAAAAGACATACCATACCATACCATATCATACCATACCATGGCAAGGAAAGGAAAGACATACCATACCATACCATACCATACCATGGCTTGGCAAGAAAAGGCAAGGCATACCATACCCTACCACACCATACCATGCCATGGCAAGGCTACCATACCATACCAAGGCAAGTCATACCATACCAATGCAAGGAAATACATGGAAAGGAAATGCATGGCAAGGAAAGGAATGCAAAGGAAATGCATGGCATGGCTTGGCAAGGAAACAAAATGCAAGGCATGGCATGGAAATGAAAGGAAGTGAATGGCATGGAAAGGAAAGACAATGCATGGCATGGAAAGGTATGAAAAGGCAAGGCATGGGATGGAATGGCATGGCATTGAAAGACAAGGAATGGCATGGAAAGTCATGGAATGACAATGTAAGGCATGTCATGGCATGACAAGGAAATGAAATGCAAGGCATGGCATGGCATGGCAAGGAAAGGCATGGCATGGAATGGAAATGGAAGGGAAGACATGGAATGACATGGAAAGGAAATGAATGGCATGGAAAGGAATGGCATGGAAAGGAATGTCATGGCAAGGAAATGCAATGAATGGAATGACAAGGAATGAAAAGAAAAGGCATGTCATGGAAAGTAAAGGAAAGGTAAGGAATGGAAATGGCATGGCTTGGAAATGCCATGGCATGGCATGGCTTGGAAATTCCATGGCATGGAATGAATTGGAAAGGCATGGCAATGAAATGGAATTTAAAGTCATGACAATGGCGTGGAAATGGAAATGGAATGGAATTGGAATTCCATGGAATGGCTTGGAAAGGCATGGCATGGAAATGGCAAGGCATCAACAAGTTTGTGGGATTGGTTTTGGGAGGGTCATTTCTATCCTTGTGTTATCTAACCAATTAATTGGGTAGGAATGTGTAATAAACTCTCATAGATGGTGAAGGGAAAATAATAATTGTTTCAAGTCTCCCTGGAGGAATTTTGGTAGAATAGCATTACTTTCTATGGTGTGTCATGAAATGTAACCTCAAAACCTTTATTTGTAGGTGGAAAATGAAACCCATTCTAATATCTAGTTTCTATGTGAACTCTCTCATTCTATTGATCAAAATCAATAAGTTTAGTGGACACCATGTAAGACTAAACAAATGTTATTAATAATTGATGGGTTTAAATTTTTTTACATATACCCACTACACAATCTAATCAAACATGAGTGCACTAATGAGTCATTGACTAGTCTTTTGGCATTTATGAAGGTTTACACAAAAATCAAATGATTTTATATATGTCATGCATAGAAAGAGGGGAATAATGTGTGTGCCCTAGAAAATGGTCAAATTATGGATTTAATCAACTAAGAAATTAACAACTAGGCTTCTCAAAGGAATGTCAATGGAATACTAGGGTTAAGTTTTTTTCCTAAGGAGACTAGGAATACTAGGACTTATACCTAGATGAGAAAAGAAAGCCTTTTATCATGTAGCTCTGGTAAGAGAAGAAGTTAGGGTTTTATGGCATTTGAAAACCCTAGTGCTGCCTAATGTGCTTGTTATCAATAATATAGAGGGAGTTAATCTTGTACAAGTGTGGAATACAAATGTAGGTTCCAAAAAGGACATACAATTGTGTATGCTACCTTGTTGATGATCTCTAATGGAGTGAGATATTGGATAATGTTATCTTATGGTTTCCATCTCTAGGGTTTGAAGAGCCCAACTTTTAACAACCGATGATAATATATTTGTAGGTGCATGTACTTCATATTCTAAATAGATATGAAGTGTTGGGGTTTTCCAAATGTTGTATACTTTCATAATTGAATTTTACTTTATGTCATGTTCGTAATTGAGTAATTCTAGTACTATTTATGGAGGTTAATTTGACATAACATTGAGATGAGATTGTTAAGTGATTTACAATTATGTAGAAGATAAATGAGAAATTTTATTTCTATAATAAATTATTGTAATATGTCATCTATTAGGTCACTATATTTTCAAGTGATCACTATTTGAGTGTGGATTGTCATTCAATTTAGATGGACATAATCTAGGAGGTAGTCCATATTGTTGGTTGTGAGTTATTTTTTTTTATTTTTTTAAGTAATCATATTTGTATTACCTTTCAAAAACTAAATATACAATATTTCTATCATACCAGAGTAATTTCTAGTCTAAATCGCCCAGTTGGGAAATTGATTCAGCTGATACAACAAAATAGACTTACAACTTAAAATATATTGATCAAGAAAGACAAAAAAGGACTACTTATCCTATTGTCTCTGTCTGATCCAAATGGTGCCACATAAAGCTCGATAATAGTCAAGGTGTCGCATAGGCAGTGAGAAGAGGATGAAGAAACTAATATGAAGTCCATAACCTGAACCAAGTGTTGATTTAGTATTCATGTCTTGTCTTCTCCGCTTCTTCGCGTGGGTAAAGTAGTTGGGCACTCATTGCAAGATCATTCACTGTCGCAGCTGAAGCACTGGTCGTTGTACTAGTTGCGTGAAAGGAGACAAGAAAGGTGGTGAGTAGGAGCTCCAATCGCTCCCCCTCGTTGGTCCATAAGTTCCATCCTGAAATGCAGGTCATCCATGTCCCTGTGGGCGTCGAAGATGAGGCTTTTGAAAATTCTCCCAGGCAGAAAGAAGGGACTTCCCAACATCACCGTCCAATTAGACATGTAGAGGAGGCGATTCTAAGAATGTATATTAAGGTATGTTAGATGTATATTTTTCTAATACAAATATATGGTAGTAGAGATACATGGGGCTGACCTAAGGAGGGATTTTCTTAAATTCAAACATGATATGGGCCTTAAACAAAGCATGCAAAATACTGCTAATCAAAGACATAAAAAAATAGCCATAATGAGTGAACTATGAAGTGGTACAACATTATTCATGAAATGATGAGCTACAAATCTATATCATCTAATGGGAAATCAAACTAAAAAAAAAATGACACATAACCATAATGGGATTGCAGAATATGTTTCCACACTTAGCGTTGATAAAATTATGGTGACTGATATAAGAAACATTAGATGGTGTTGTCTACTAGTTCTTGTTTTCATCACTTTTCCCATAATCAATCTCAAAATCAATTCCAATTTTCAATTTACCAAGTTTCATGGAAATGGATTAGGATACAGATACCATCCACGAGATCTAAAGAGTCARTATCCAGATATGGGGAAACAACACACCAAAATCGAAGGTAAACCTATCCTAAATAGACATGACTGAAACTAATCAACATACTCAGAGGACCAATGCAACCGACCATAGAGTTGGTTAGTCAGATGAAACAYATCAATATACTCAACATKATAGAATAACTAGGAAGGCAACCTATTGATCCTACAAATCAACTCATGATCAAAGATCYAATGTAATCAATGGTGTAGATGATCCATGGTACAAGATGTTTCCATATGTTAAAATATCAGAGGAGGAAATGGAGACAAGTATCACTGGTTTTCTCCCAAGAAGAAGGATGAAAATCCTAGGTTCTTCCATGTTATCCTTTGGAAGAACTTATAAGTTCTCCATGTATTGCTCGATGGAGTCAACATAGCTACCTGAATTTGGGAAATGGATGGAAAAAATAGATGTTAAAATACAATCAAATTGAGTTCCCAATTATAGTGTTCTTTAGGATGTAATGATATCTCTGTGAGATTCTCTTCTTAAAAGGATTTCGTCAAAAAAAAGGGAGGTGGATCCTCATGTTGATTTGGATCTTTATGAAAAATCTGTTGTACCTCCTCCTCTTCTTAATTTTTTTATGCTACTTCTCCCTTTTTAATCTAATCTAGGTCATTAGACATGTCTATTTTAATTTCCTTCATCATAGACACCTTTTGAGTCATTTTATAAACAACTAAATTGCATGGATATGTTGTTGATACCTGTAGATGTTCCTGCTATCTCATATTTTAATGCAAATCACAATGTTCACCTCTTTGACTAGATGTTTCCTAGATCTTAACCCTATGAATTTTGATCCTTAGGGATGTTATGAAATAGAGTATAAAACAACAGTGGAAATAGTACAATATTTCATTTCTAACAACCCAATATTCTAGGCAATCCAAGGAGAAAAGATACCAAACTATCTAGATAAGTTTTAGACCTCTAGGGAAACTTATCTCACATAAACCAGATATGAAAATTCACTTTTACGTATCAAAGGAAGGTGCTTTGGCGAGAGATACTTAGGCATAGAGGTATGATTAGACTTATGATATGCAGTGGATGCTTGAGGGAGGTGAAGTATAGTGCGCACATCCTTCTAAAATGCAAAGTTGTAAGAAATGTTTGGGAACTTTGAGAAGACACTATCTCTCAGAGCATACCTGTATCTGACTCAGTAAAATCCCTATTGTCATCTTGGTAAAAAGCCTTGTGGAAAGGATCAATGTTGAGGAAATTCCAATAATTATCCCCAGGTTTAGATATGTAGAATTTATGGAAGGCCATATCTCAGGATTTTTAATATAAAATTCTAGAATTCAGAATAGATATGAGAGAAGGACCTTAGAGAAATTAGGGAGTCTTACTATTATAATTTACTAGATAAGTAACGAATCAATGTGGTCAAGTGTATAATCACACGTCCAATTTATTTTAACTTTGTATAATGTCCCCATCCCCATTACTGCATATCACCTCAACATGAACTCCAAAACTACTTTAGCCTTTCCTGCATTGACTAATTTATCTGAGAAGTCAACTTGTGATTTATGCTACCTAGAATAAATTGTTTCATGTATTAGGTTATACTAGTCTACTCTTGTAGGTAAATTCATTCTCTTCATGCCAACAATTAATCCCAATCAATCTCATAACTTTGCTACATGGAAAAAAATTTTAGAGAGTGTTTGATTTTTTGGTTGACAAGTTCTTTAGTAAGAACTTTTTGAAGCATTTAGAAATTCCACATTGGAAAATAAACATGGCCAATGCCATATTTTTCCTGCAAAATTGGATTATAATGGTCCCAAAGCTTAAAAAATGTTTTTTCAGGTTACTGGAAACTATCAAAATGGACGAAACAAAGATATATAGGAAAAGTGAATGTAAGTAACATGATTTTTCAGTTATGATATAAAACATGAAAATTAAAAAAAGTATTACATTCTATATTAATTAGAATGGTCATTATGAAGCTCAAATCGAAGATGATTTCATATCTTATATGCATCATGGAGGATCATTTACCATTAGTAGTACATTTATGTTAAGGCTACTCCCCCGGATAATTGACACAGTTCAAAAATATGAAAGTGACTAAATCGAAATTCAGGTGCAGTAACTTATACCTATAAAGCTAAAGTTCAGAAGCTATAAAAGATAATTTACTAATTCAATAGTTCATTATGTGCGGATCCATAATTCGATAGAGCATATAGCCTCCCTATGAACTTATTGAAAGAGGATCCTTAACCATAATTATCATAGATTTTGTCAAGAATTCATAATTAGAATAGGTAGGGAGTGTTGGAGATTATGCACTTGTTGTTGCTATTGTGTCAAGTTTCAACCAATTATACAAATATTTGTTTATATGGAGTGTAGCCTTTGTATCTCCTTGACTTTTCAATATATTGAAGAAGAGCCACAAGTGGTTGGCTCGAAACATTGACACCATGATAACACCAATCATAGAATATCCAACATTACCTATGTACTTATCATACTCATACTCACCGAGGCAGCTAACTTGGCATACTAAGCCAAACTAAAACCCAATAAAAAAACACTTTACTACAAGAAACATTATTGACAGGTATGGAAAGTATTGATTCACGATACTTGACATACTCAGTGAACACTCACCAACAACATGAATAATATGATGATTAATTAGTCCAAAAACATTTCATTGAGATATGGGCATCCCATATTTCACTCAACCAAACTAGAAAATTCATGTTCTTCATAAACCCCTTTGAATCAGAGTTGCAGTTAAGGCTTGGTATTACAAATCATGGATACAGAAAATTCATGTTCTTCATAAACCCTGATCACCCCTTTGAATCAGAGTTACAGTTAAGGCTTGGTATTACAAATCATGGATAGAACCCTCATGTATATTAAATATGAGCAAGAAATAAACATGGGAGGAATATTTCAAAGAATAGGCATGTCAGGGTTTTATGAGATGCACACATTGGATTCCTCCATAGGTTTTGAACAATCCTTGTAAATAATATGTACCAACCATGACAAAAGCCTCATGTAATTTGGTAAAATTTTGTTAGATCAATACAATTTTGTTGATATATCTTATTCTAATTTATCAAAATCTCATAGCATAGAAGAAGAATCCAAATCTATGTTCTAGAAAAATTCTCTGAAAGTTCACTTCTTGTTGAAGCATATTTTTATCAAAGTTCAATATCATGTTCTTAGTGACAATCTTTGCCATATTATATGTACATAATATTTTAACAAAACAATTCTCAACCAAACGAAATGAATTTGTATTAAAACTTGGAAATTTGAATTAAGAAATTGATCCAAAGCAAATGATTCTAGCAAGTTAATATTAAAATTTGAAACACATTTCATATTGTTTTGCAAAAAGGATTTCCCTACCATTTGTGATCCTCATGTTGATATGTATCAAAGATCAAATATTAGATGAGCACTCACCAAGATGATAAGTAGACCCACTAGGATGACGAGCTACTATACAAGGTTGTGCATATGACTATATTGATGGCTTCATTGGGGAAATTCCACAAAGAAATGACTCCATAGAATCAACCCCACCTAGGAACACTCTCTACTATCATTAACTATTATTTATTTATTTGTTTCTAATAATTATTTTCATTTGGTAGCCACAAATAACCATCAATGGTCTCTTAACAATTAGATATTGTACAATTATAACTTAGATATGGTGTTTTTTTACATAAGATTTTATGAGGTTTACAGTCTGTTCTTCATCTGTTCTCTCTTCCTTTTGTGTTGATGTCTTCAATTAGACTTCTTACAGGTATCAAAGCCAAGTTATGAGTTATAACATCAAGATTATAATATAGTTTGTTGTAGTAAATGTGTCAATGGAAAATTTTCCAATTTATGGAAATTCGACATGAATATGCTTCTGATAAAGAGAGACCTATGAAGTCATGTAAGTAGTAAGAGAAAGAAGAAGATGATGATGATGATTAAGTTGGCAAATTTAGGTTAGATCAGTAAAAGTATGTTGATATATCTATTCTAATTTATCAAAACCTCATAGCATAGAAGAAGAATCCAAATCTAAGTTACAGAAAAATGCTCTGAAAGTTCACTTCTTGTTAAAGCATGTTGATATCAAAGTTTAGTATCATGTTCTTACTGACAATATTTTCCATATTATATGTAGAGAATCTTTAAGAAAAAAAATTCTCAACCAAATGGATCTAATTTGTCTTACAACTTGGAAATTTGAAGTATGAAATTGATCCACCACAAATGATTCTAGCAAGTTAATATTAAAATTTAAAACAAAATTCATATTTTTTTCCACTAAGCCTTTCCTTACCATTTGGGCTCCTCTGGTTGAGATGTATCAAGAATCAAATATGAGATGAGAAGTCACCAAGATGATATGTAGACCCACTGGGATGACAAGCTACTATACAAGGTTGCACATATGACTACATTGATGACTTCATTGGGGAAATTCCACCAAGAAATGACTCCATAGAACCAATCCCACCTAGGAACACTTTCTACTATCATTCATTGTTATTTTTTTATTTTTTTATAATCATTATGTTTATTGGTTAACCACAAATAACCAACAATGGTTTCTTAACAGTTATATATTGTACATTTATAGCTTACCTAGGGTGTTTTTCTACATAATATTTTATGAGGTTTATCATCTGTTCTTCATCTGTTATCTCTTCCTTTTGTGTTGATGTCTTCAATTAGACTTCTTACGAGAATCAAAGCCAATTTTTTAGTCATAAGATCAATGTTATAAGCTAGAGTGTTTCAGAAAATGTGATAGGCCATTGAGAGCCTTGTTCTTGATGTATTTTGGTTAAGAGATGGATTGCACTTGGTGCTATTTTGGTTATATGCACTCTTACTTGCTATATAAATGATAAAGTTTGCATATTTGTTTATAAATTATTTGGATTCATATGGATGCATATAAATATATATGTTTGTTTTTCAACATTACAATCTCCCCCATAGTGGGTTGTGGAGTGCACCTCTCTGCTCAATCAGTGATCTTCAATCCATTCAATAGGAAAACGTGTGGATAAAAAATAAACAACTAACAATGTCCAACATCTCAAGCAAGAGTGCCCTTATTTTGGAGATCCGTTGAATCATTGGTTCTTGTTTCAATTCCAACTCCAAACACCAAATCTATGACACTGAGATAGGATAATCTTCATAGGCTCAATTGGGATAAAAAATAGATAACACAATATTCCACATCGTGCAATAAAATAATTCCC
This sequence comes from Picea engelmannii, assembly GCA_009831015.1. NCBI lineage: Eukaryota > Viridiplantae > Streptophyta > Pinopsida > Pinales > Pinaceae > Picea > Picea engelmannii. The sequence goes on from ML793245.1 coordinate 208,550, forward strand.
TTAAGGTTAGTTTGGAGGAGCTAAAGAACACTTTTTGGGAATCTACTGAAGGAAATCCTCTCAAGCATTAATAGTATAAGAAAATCGAACATGCTCATTGCTAAGACAATCCTTGTAGCTCATCCACATCATATGGAGGAGATAGAAGATAATTATGTTTCATTTAGAGGCATTAGAATTATAGTGAGTTTGAATGGTCTAGGTTTTTCTGAGGACGACATTAACATTCTAGAGACATTAGATGCAAAGGACATCATACTCCAGGAATTTGGTATAAATATGAAGCCCATCAATCAAATACAAATTTTCATAATCCATAACAATCTGGGGACATCCACATCTATGACATAATGGTATTTGAAATAAACTATATGAATAACAACCAAATAGAGAGATTCTCGTACAGTGACCAACTATTTTCATTGTTTCTTTTTCTTTCAATCATTAAGACACAATATCTCACTTATTAGCTAGAAAATATTGAAACAAAAGACATCTAATAAAAATTTACAATGATCATATTCCTTCATTTATATTGAACTACCTAATGGAAAGAAATACAATAAGTATTACACTGTATAGTGGAAAATTTTCTTCATATTTTCTTACCCTCTCTTCACTACGGAGATAACATTCTTTACCAATAAAGTAATGACTGGGAAACTACCTATGACGAGATGAAATACACTGAGATGAAAGTAAATACCTATCAAGAAGAAGAAAAAAAACCGGTAAGTGTTCACCGCTAGAACCTCATGCATTGTTGCAATGGGCAGTAATCGATTCTCCAAGTGCAATATGTAAAATTTCAAGTTGAATCGTGTTAACCCGCTCAAGAACCTCTACAATGCTTATGAACTGGACAAACCTATGGCTATATAATACAAAGGATGCACCATAAATCTCTTATTTGAACCCAATGCACATATGGGAAGATCCCATATGATTTATACCAGATGGGATGGCCAAATTTCTCCCATAAATCCCCTTGTGATTTGGAAATCGGGAAAAGGGAAGAGTGTAACTTCCCAGTGCCCATACCACAAATTGGAGTGAATTAAACCATAAACCTTGATTTTACCACAAAATTGCGACAAATTAAACCGTAAATCCAGATTTTACCAAATGGGAGAGAGAAGATGCTACTAGAAATTCCTGTTTTTCTAGAAATGGGGCGAATGGAAGCTTCCAGCTCCATTTTAGGGGCTAAATATAATTATTTTTCTCTCTCCCTATTAAAACATGGGCTAACCCTCTACACTATTTTTTTGTTAAAATAAATTCAGGGCTAATGATATAAGTTCTAAAAAATCACTCCAATACAAAAAATTCGCCCAACAAAAATTAGGAGGCCCTTTAATTTCGCCCATGAGCGAAATTTCTCCCCTAAAATAATCATTGATTATAAGGGACACGATCCCTAATTTTAAGAAGATAAAATGACATAATATTGAGAGAAATTAAGTTGAATAACAATCAATCATATTAGGGGATTTTTGAGGTAAAAAATGGGCCTCAAAATAGTTTCTCATAACACTTAAAATTCACCATTGAGATAGAAAGGGACAACCATCTTTAATTTTTGGATGTAATGTTCGACTAGAAGATAGATGGGAGACTTAGGTATCAAGTATATAGTAGGAAGTAACTCACAAAGAGATACCTTAATGTAGACTATCATCACCACCCATCTCAAAAAGAAAGAATAATTCTCACTCTTTCCATAGGGGCTACAATAATCTCGAATGCAAAATAGTTGAACTACGAACTAGATAACCTTAGTATAGTATTTTGAATGATTTTTTATAATGATTGGAATATTGACAAGGGAATCCATAAATAAATGAACATAGGACAATTACATAGGAAGGTGGATATCCCAAAACTCACATTTCCATACATCAAAGGTACCACAAATCAAATTGGAAGAATATTAAAAGGTGGGAACATCATGATATCCTTCACTCCCAGGAACACCATTAGAATATTGGTAGACTCAGTGAAAAACTCATTTGATCTTAGGCAATTGAAAGGTGTCTATTTAAATCCCATGTTCTTATGGAGAAGTCTATATTGGTGAAATTGGACATTAAATATAGGTTCACTAAAAAGAACATGTAATAGATAATTTTGGAGATTGAGCCTCCAAATCAACTCTCACGGGGCACTCTCACAACATTAAATCAAGTCCACACTTATACCAAAAAATATAACTATTGCAACAAAGTGGAAGTGCATAATTGGTTAAGAAATATCAAGTTAGCATTCAGTATGCAACACATGCACATTCAAACTAAAAGAATCTAGAACATGGACTAAAAATATATGACAAATTTTGTTAGGAAGGATGATTTTAACTCATGAATTGTTCATTCCACCATACGTGAGTGTTCAGTACTTTGAAAAAGAAGGATACTATTGTTACTACATCAATGGTAGAAATTGACATAGATTCATTTGTCAGTGTTGAGAGACTGTTATATGATATTAACAACTGCAAATATCATATAATTTGAAAAGAAAAAAAAACACAAAACTATAAATATATATACAAACATCATATAATTTGAAAAGAAAAAAAACTCAAAACTATAAATATATATATATATATATATATTTATAGTTTTGTGTTTTTTTTCTTTTCAAATTATATGATGTTTGCAGTTGTTAATCTCATATATATATATCATTGAAGAACATATATATGATCAAGATACTAACCTCCTCCATGAAAATATCATGTCTAGTGGCCTTCATCATCCCATAGCAAGTCTTCCCACAACTTTAGCATCTGTGAGGGTCACATGAAATAGGATGGGAATGCTAATTTTTCCCATGTTCCCTCTCTTGGATCGACTCTTATACAATTCCCGAAGGCCCAACCCCTCCTCCAACATCACCTAAAGGTCACTCCTACAAAAAAATGTTATAGATGGGTTTTTTGCACTAGGCTATCGACCAAAGTGGATATAGATGTCTGGGTCTGGTTGATTCTTTCCACGATGGGAGGATGTTAGGTAGGGGGGTTACGCCTCCCCCTAGGAGGAAAATGACATAGAAATGGGTCACACCTATCATTTTATATATATTTTTTGAAACCATGACCCACCCCTTCAAATTCACCAATGTCAAAGTAGTTGAGATGGTCATGTAAAATAAACTCTACCCGTAATTTTCTCAATATATACAAAGGAACCTACCTATTATTGGAGGGATTTTTGTCAAAGACTATAAACCACCTATCCACACAATTGTCTAAAAAATGTTGGAAGATTAACTACTCCATACAAATGCATCTCTTTGTGACAGATGGTTGTAATCCAGTTCTGGGGTCAATGAACAATGTCATCGGGCCTTGTTTTTAAATGTTAATGTCTCTAAATTTATTTTTATCTAAACACATTCTATAATATTCATACATTTTATCCCTATAATAAGAAATGTGAGCTAATTGGCCTTGGGCATTTGAAATGGAAGATACAATGGTGTATAGGGAAGTGGCTAGTAACAATTGTGAAGGTTTTTTGGTATTTCATAGGTCTTGTATAAGGGTTCTAAGAGATCACAACCCTACATCAATTTCCATGTTTATGTTTTGTGACTATGTGTTGGGATTTGGTGTGTCTTCTAGGATGGTGATCGTGGTTTTGGGTTCTTTTCAGGATCCATATTAATTAAGTATAATTCAATTTAATAAGGGAAAAGTAATTTTTTTTATTATTATTTATTATTTATTATTTAAACAAATTATGAAATTATAAAAAATCCCATCAAAATACTTACCTATAATCAATTGAAGACCACATTAGAAAAGTTTGGAAATGTTTTTTCAAGATTTCAACAATTTGCTCAATGTCTTCTAAAATGCATGGCACATTCTATTGCTAAAATAGATCGGCCACAAGAAATCAAAAGTTTTTCCCGTGAGAATGAGTGTGTGTTCCTAGAGCATGTGCACATTCTTAAGAACTTGTGTGCATTCCTAATGGGTCTGACTTGGTAGCCTCTATGGAAGTTCGGGGAACATCAAAGATGAAAAATCGGGAACATGTGCACGTTCTTGCATGAGCACATCCCTAGGCATCCCATTTCCAATGTTTTGACCATCTTTGTGTGAATGCCCAAGTACTTCTCTTTCCCAAGGTTATTCTTAGACTCTTCATCCATGGAATTCAACATCTCTAACCTAGATATTCTAGCCCAACATCTCTTGCCCAAGTACTTCTCTTTCCCATTAGAATCTGAATTTGAACTCATTCGGTAGTAATCATAGTTTGAACTGTTGAAACAGTGTTAACACATTTCCCACATTTTTAGGTAGTTTTTTTGGCATCTATTATTCTATTGTTAGTAGAAACAAATCACCATTGAATATGTGTGAGGAATGGTTGTAAGCCTATTCTTTTGGCTGTTGTAATTTTCTTCTGTGAACAATAGAAAACCAATTATAATTGATCCATAAATGTTTCTCTTGTAAAAGGTTTTACCACGAAAAATATTGTGTTTACTTACTTGTGTGATTACTTTTGTCTCTGTTTGTCTCTGTTATTTTGTTAATTGTTGTCATTTTAAAGCTGCTCAATTTTTTCTTTAGTTGTGCAACATGAACAACCAATTTCTAATTTCAATTGAACATCAAAATCATGATTTAAACAAGTAATTTTATTATTTTAACCAGAATTGTGAATGCACTTTCTAGTTTGACCTAATGAAAATATTGTCATGTTTTTTAATATGCCATGTATATGGAAGAGGAGAATGAATTTCCAAATCAATGTAGAGTTTGCAATTACAAGTTAATGTTGAGCTATAGCCACTGTAACATGATGGGTGGTTGCATGCAATTCAAAAGAAGATGGGTATGCTAACATAAAAATTTATTATAAAACCAATTGTCTTCCAAGTTTTCTAAGCTAAAAATATTATTATATTTTTTATTATGTTATGAATATTTCAAAATATTAGGTGGGTACTATGCTTTAGGTTAATGATTGAGTGTGTAGTATTTTTTATTTCAATTGGATTTCACAATATTCACCATTTAATGGGCAATATGAAAGGTACATTACCAATCATTGACTTACTACATGGCGCATATAACTTGCTTAGTTGAAAGCACAATCCTTCTGATCCAATTCCTAAAAAACCACACTATAGTCATATGGCATGCATCCAATTGCTCACTATAACTCAAGAAATCCAAACCTTGGGGATCTTTGTACCAATCCCAAAGCAGGTCGCATCTCAGGCATTACCATGACAAAAGCATATGCAACTATAATAGTAAATCAGAGAATCAATCCTAATGAAGAGGACATGAGCATATGCAATTGCATCACCATCATCATTAACATCATTAGCAGGATCTAATCCAATTTACTAGCCAATGTAGGAAATAGCTTGAATTTAAGTTCTTTATCCACCAAGAAATGATCCATTCATATCACTAGATGCAGAAGTGAGGGTAAGAGAACCTAGAGAAAATACAAATTGATTATAAAATCAATCTTCTTCTGAGGCAAAGAAAATTATTTTCACGCATTTATTCTAAACTATGAATCTTCTTCAATAAGCTTGATGTCATTTGAAATTTATATTCTTCAATAAAATTGATATCATTTAAAATTTAGTCTCAATTACTAGTATTATCGTATTATTCATAATTGTCTTTAATTTAAAGTGACACCACCGTCCTAAATTTTAAGTCATCCTATACAAAATATCCTAAATTTAAGATATCTATACAAAACATATTAACATAAAATTATTACTAGCAATTTCTCTAGAAGGTGTAAAAAGTACGTCATTATAGAGTTTATGGACACTTCAATTTCATGTGTATCACAATTAAAAAAAGATTTGGTTTGTTGTGTATTAGATCTTTTGTAGTGCATAGAAGTAAATTTGGTGTGATGTAATGTATCGTAAAAAATTAAACTTTGGTGAGCTATGATGTATTGTAGGGAACTAAAATTTGGTGTGATGTGATATTAAAAAAAAAAAAAAACTTTGTGCAATGTGATGTATTGCACCAAAGAAAAATTTGGTGTGATGTGATGTACCAAACAAAACTAAACTTTGGTGTAATGTGATGTATCATAATAAAGTAAACATCGGTGCAATGATTTTGGTGAAGTAAACTTAGTTGTGATGTACGGTATCATGGGTAAACTCATTTTAGGTTTGAAATGACCCTAGTTATGGAGATGTAAATCTTTGGGAAGTGGTATCACATGGAAATAAAGTTTGGTGCAATGTGATGAATCATGGGTAAAGTAATTTTTGGAGTGATATAGCTCAAGTGAGCAATGTTATGTGCAATTTATCATGGAAATGAGAAATTTTGAATCTAACAATACATTGTAGGAAAAAGATGTTTCTGTGCAATATGGCACATCACAAGAAACATTTTGTGGATGCAATAAATAAAAAGATGAAAATATTTCACTTGGATTTTTCATTTGTCATGGTCAAAACAATTTTAGAACAATACAATATGTTGCGACTAATGACTATTTGGGTGTGACAGGTGTTATGCCATAGGGAAAATTGTTTTAGGTGCGACATGTCACATGAAAAAAAAAGATTTTTGTGATGTGAAAAGGAAGTTTGCACAATCTTTTAGAAAATTTTCTAAGGTGTCAAACAAAAGGTTCATTATGATGATTATCTTTGGTTAATTGTGGTTGATTATAATTGATTATGGTTAATAGTGTTTGATTATGGTTAAACATATTTGAGTGTGTGAAAGATTAATTAATGTTAACTATAACTATAACTCACTATAGTTGAGTACGATGGTTGAATTTTTTTGAGTAGAGATCATAATGATTAACTATGGTTAATTGTAGGTTGAATTTCATTAACAATGGTTAACTATAGTGTGTTTTCTACTTTGATTTATGTTGTTAATAATCGTTGGCTATAGTAAGTGGTTAAATCTGGTTGAAATGTTTTACACAACCTCACAATGTGGAAACCATTGATGAACATTGAAATGCAACATTGACTCTTTTTTTTTTTTTCATATGCGTTGGATTTCCTCAATCCAAAACTCTTTTTTTGCATCTTTTAGAAAGATGCATGCTTATGCCATATATCACATAAAATTTCTCATATGTGACATATCGCATCACTCCAAGATTTCATTTATGGAAACATATCACATCACATAAAATTTTCTTTCTGTGCAACACATCACACTTTCTCAAACTTTCCTTCATTGTGACATAGTGTGTACCACACGTAAAATGCCTTTGGCCATGACATCATAATGGTTAAATATGGTTGATTGTAGGTTGACTTTGGTTAATTTTGGTTAACAATGGTTGAGAATGTTCAACTAAGGTTGATGATGATTGACTATGGTTGATGATAGTAGACCATTTTGATAGGTTTGATCATTGTTGTCTATGGTTGACTATTATATATTGTTTTACTATGACTAATTATTGTTGACAATAGTTGACTTTGGTCCATTACGATTCTTAATGGAAAACTATGGTTGATTGAAGCTTGTGTATGGTTATATTTGGTTGATTGTGGTTTACTGTAATTGATTATGGTTGATAGTGTTTGAGTATGGTTAAACATGTTTGAGTGTGTCAAATATTATTTATTGTTAACTAAAAGTGACTATGGTTTAGTATGATGGTTGAATTGGTTCAGTAGAGATCATAATGGTTAACTATGAGTGGGTATGAATTTGGTTAATGATGGTTGACTACAGTGTGCAGTTGACTTTGATTTACGTTGGTTAACAGTAATTGACTATAGTATGTGGTTAAATTTGGTGCACATTTGTTTACATAAAACCTGATGAATGTCACAATGTAACATAACCATTCATGAACACTGCAATGCGGCATAAGTTAACCAAGATGAACATTACAATGTGACATAACCTTTGATGAATGCCAAATGCAACATAACCATTGAGGAACATAACATTTCAATATAAGTCAATTAAGATGAATGTCAGAATGCAACATAACCATTGAAAAATGTTGCAATCCAACTTGTTATTGCGCAATCTATACTTTCCCAAAGACTACAGGCAAGTAGGCTTATATTGGTGTAACGCGAGGTTAATCATATCACTATCACCTCAACAGGATACCCTTTTCTATTTAGGAGGAAAGACCCACTCCAAGGGAGACGTCTTAGGACCTAGTGGGTTGATGAAGGAGAATACGACAAGGTAATACCATCCCTCTCTCTAGGTCACTCAAATGAATGAAGTCACTTGGTACGGTTATGTTAAAGGGGTCAAAGGGAAATAAGGTGAATGATACCTGCCCTTTACCAAAGAAACAACAAACGTTATATAATAACCATTTATATCAATGCCTTCAATCAATGAGTTCAAAAAGTCTGCTACCAAACAATTCTAAGCATCAAAAAAGATAAATGTATAGCAACAATGATATATATATTGAGAAATTGCAACTTATGATGACAAATAATGAGATCTAAGGACTTTGCAATGATAATGCCTTTGCCACTTACAATTTCTAGATTAATACAAGTCAAGTAATGACCTTAAAGGGCTGTGAAATGTACTTATAACAACAACAAATTAACAGTTATGACAACAACAAATTAACAGTTATGACAACACCAAATAGATTTCAGAAATGTACTTTTGTAAGGTAGTTAAACACATTCCTTTAGCATTTATTGATAGCAATCCTCCTAGTACAAATTCTATAGATTTATCAACCAGCTAATGAGTTTTAACAAGCTGTCCCAAATAACTATAACAACAACAAAAAAAGAGTGATGACAGTTGCAAGAAACCTTCATAAATGCACTTTGTAAAAAGCAATTTATGCACACTTTAACTCTAGCTTATAGTACTTTGCTTCATGCGATTTTCTGGATTGATTTAGTTAGCTTGTAAAATAAAATTAGTTGTTATATAAAGGTTGTAGCAGTGTTAATAACAACAACAAGTTAGTAGTCCCCGAGGTGTAGGACAATCGGTGACGGAGTGTGTTGTTAAGCCACTCCGTGATGTTAAAGTCACCGGTTCGAAACCTGCGGGGACAAAAAATCCAACCATGTTAAGGGTTGGTGTGGCTCAGGCCGGGTGCGATCCCC
>ML793245.1:217751-228224 GCA_009831015.1 Picea engelmannii
TGACTCTTTAGATCTCGTGGATGGTATCTGTATCCTAATCCATTTCCATGAAACTTGGTAAATTGAAAATTGGAATTGATTTTGAGATTGATTATGGGAAAAGTGATGAAAACAAGAACTAGTAGACAACACCATCTAATGTTTCTTATATCAGTCACCATAATTTTATCAACGCTAAGTGTGGAAACATATTCTGCAATCCCATTATGGTTATGTGTCATTTTTTTTTTAGTTTGATTTCCCATTAGATGATATAGATTTGTAGCTCATCATTTCATGAATAATGTTGTACCACTTCATAGTTCACTCATTATGGCTATTTTTTTATGTCTTTGATTAGCAGTATTTTGCATGCTTTGTTTAAGGCCCATATCATGTTTGAATTTAAGAAAATCCCTCCTTAGGTCAGCCCCATGTATCTCTACTACCATATATTTGTATTAGAAAAATATACATCTAACATACCTTAATATACATTCTTAGAATCGCCTCCTCTACATGTCTAATTGGACGGTGATGTTGGGAAGTCCCTTCTTTCTGCCTGGGAGAATTTTCAAAAGCCTCATCTTCGACGCCCACAGGGACATGGATGACCTGCATTTCAGGATGGAACTTATGGACCAACGAGGGGGAGCGATTGGAGCTCCTACTCACCACCTTTCTTGTCTCCTTTCACGCAACTAGTACAACGACCAGTGCTTCAGCTGCGACAGTGAATGATCTTGCAATGAGTGCCCAACTACTTTACCCACGCGAAGAAGCGGAGAAGACAAGACATGAATACTAAATCAACACTTGGTTCAGGTTATGGACTTCATATTAGTTTCTTCATCCTCTTCTCACTGCCTATGCGACACCTTGACTATTATCGAGCTTTATGTGGCACCATTTGGATCAGACAGAGACAATAGGATAAGTAGTCCTTTTTTGTCTTTCTTGATCAATATATTTTAAGTTGTAAGTCTATTTTGTTGTATCAGCTGAATCAATTTCCCAACTGGGCGATTTAGACTAGAAATTACTCTGGTATGATAGAAATATTGTATATTTAGTTTTTGAAAGGTAATACAAATATGATTACTTAAAAAAATAAAAAAAAATAACTCACAACCAACAATATGGACTACCTCCTAGATTATGTCCATCTAAATTGAATGACAATCCACACTCAAATAGTGATCACTTGAAAATATAGTGACCTAATAGATGACATATTACAATAATTTATTATAGAAATAAAATTTCTCATTTATCTTCTACATAATTGTAAATCACTTAACAATCTCATCTCAATGTTATGTCAAATTAACCTCCATAAATAGTACTAGAATTACTCAATTACGAACATGACATAAAGTAAAATTCAATTATGAAAGTATACAACATTTGGAAAACCCCAACACTTCATATCTATTTAGAATATGAAGTACATGCACCTACAAATATATTATCATCGGTTGTTAAAAGTTGGGCTCTTCAAACCCTAGAGATGGAAACCATAAGATAACATTATCCAATATCTCACTCCATTAGAGATCATCAACAAGGTAGCATACACAATTGTATGTCCTTTTTGGAACCTACATTTGTATTCCACACTTGTACAAGATTAACTCCCTCTATATTATTGATAACAAGCACATTAGGCAGCACTAGGGTTTTCAAATGCCATAAAACCCTAACTTCTTCTCTTACCAGAGCTACATGATAAAAGGCTTTCTTTTCTCATCTAGGTATAAGTCCTAGTATTCCTAGTCTCCTTAGGAAAAAAACTTAACCCTAGTATTCCATTGACATTCCTTTGAGAAGCCTAGTTGTTAATTTCTTAGTTGATTAAATCCATAATTTGACCATTTTCTAGGGCACACACATTATTCCCCTCTTTCTATGCATGACATATATAAAATCATTTGATTTTTGTGTAAACCTTCATAAATGCCAAAAGACTAGTCAATGACTCATTAGTGCACTCATGTTTGATTAGATTGTGTAGTGGGTATATGTAAAAAAATTTAAACCCATCAATTATTAATAACATTTGTTTAGTCTTACATGGTGTCCACTAAACTTATTGATTTTGATCAATAGAATGAGAGAGTTCACATAGAAACTAGATATTAGAATGGGTTTCATTTTCCACCTACAAATAAAGGTTTTGAGGTTACATTTCATGACACACCATAGAAAGTAATGCTATTCTACCAAAATTCCTCCAGGGAGACTTGAAACAATTATTATTTTCCCTTCACCATCTATGAGAGTTTATTACACATTCCTACCCAATTAATTGGTTAGATAACACAAGGATAGAAATGACCCTCCCAAAACCAATCCCACAAACTTGTTGATGCCTTGCCATTTCCATGCCATGCCTTTCCAAGCCATTCCATGGAATTCCAATTCCATTCCATTTCCATTTCCACGCCATTGTCATGACTTTAAATTCCATTTCATTGCCATGCCTTTCCAATTCATTCCATGCCATGGAATTTCCAAGCCATGCCATGCCATGGCATTTCCAAGCCATGCCATTTCCATTCCTTACCTTTCCTTTACTTTCCATGACATGCCTTTTCTTTTCATTCCTTGTCATTCCATTCATTGCATTTCCTTGCCATGACATTCCTTTCCATGCCATTCCTTTCCATGCCATTCATTTCCTTTCCATGTCATTCCATGTCTTCCCTTCCATTTCCATTCCATGCCATGCCTTTCCTTGCCATGCCATGCCATGCCTTGCATTTCATTTCCTTGTCATGCCATGACATGCCTTACATTGTCATTCCATGACTTTCCATGCCATTCCTTGTCTTTCAATGCCATGCCATTCCATCCCATGCCTTGCCTTTTCATACCTTTCCATGCCATGCATTGTCTTTCCTTTCCATGCCATTCACTTCCTTTCATTTCCATGCCATGCCTTGCATTTTGTTTCCTTGCCAAGCCATGCCATGCATTTCCTTTGCATTCCTTTCCTTGCCATGCATTTCCTTTCCATGTATTTCCTTGCATTGGTATGGTATGACTTGCCTTGGTATGGTATGGTAGCCTTGCCATGGCATGGTATGGTGTGGTAGGGTATGGTATGCCTTGCCTTTTCTTGCCAAGCCATGGTATGGTATGGTATGGTATGGTATGTCTTTCCTTTCCTTGCCATGGTATGGTATGATATGGTATGGTATGGTATGTCTTTTCTTGCCTTTCCATGGTATGGTATGCCTTGTCTTGTCTTTCCTTGCAAAGCCATGGTATGGTATGGTATGATATGGTATGCCTCGCCTCACCTTGTCTTTCCTTGCCTTTCCATGGTATGGTATGGTATGGTATGGTATGGTATGGTATCCTTGGCATGGTATGGTATGGCATGCTATGTTATGTCTTTAGTTTCCATGCCATAGAATGGCAAGGTATGGTATGGTATGGTATTCCTTGCCTTTCCATGTCACGGTATGATATGGTATGGTATGGTATGGTCTGCCTTGCCTTGCCTTGCCATGGTATGGTATGCTATGGTATGAATTGTAAGGTAAGTCAAGTGAAGGAAAGGTATGCCATGCCTTGCCTTTCCATGCATGCCTTGCCTTTCCATGCCTTGCCTTGCCTTCCCTTGCCTTCACTTTCCATGCATTGCATTTCCATTCCATGCCATGCATTGGCTTGCCTTCACTTGCCATGCCATTCCTTACCATGTCTTTCCTTTCCATTCCATGCCATGCCATTCCATTCCTTGCATTGTTGTCACTTGTCATTCCATGCCATGCATTTCCTTTCCATGCCATGCCTTTCATTTTCATGTGATGCCTTGTCATTCCATGCCTTGACATGCCTTTCCAGGCCATGCCAAGTCTATGCCTTTCCAAGCCATGCCATGCCATGCCATGCCTTTCCTTTCCATGCCTTTCCTTTCCATAACTTTATTTTCATTTCCTTTCCTTGCCATGCGAGGGTATGGTATGGTATGGTATGCCTTGCCTTGCCTTGCCTTTCCATGGTATGGTATGGTATAGTATGGCATGGTATGCATTTCCTTGCTTTTCCAAGCCATGACATGGTATGGTATGGTATGGTATGGTATGCCTTGCCTTTCCTTGACTTGCCATGGTATAGTATGGTATGGTATGGTATGTGATATTCCTTGTCTTTCCTTTCCATGGTATGGCATGGTATGGTATGGTAGCGTTGGCATGGTATGGTATGGTAGCATTGGCATGGTATGGTATGATATGGTTTGGTATGCCTTGCCTTGCATTTCCAAGCCATGGTATGGTATGGTATGGTATGGTATGGTATGGTATGTCTTTCCTTTCCTTGCCATGGTATGGTATGGTATGGTGAGGCATACATTCAGGGATGATTTTAAGGATGGAAATTTATATTAAAATGTAGAAACATGGGCTAATATTACTAGTCCTTAATATGAAAAAAGTAAAATGTTTGGCGATAGTTTTGTAAAATAATTCAAATTTCTAAGAACTTTATGTAGTTTCTATAAAAATTTGGTGATTTTTAAGGTAAAATAATTTTATTCTATAGAATTTGGGCGAATTGTTTTTAGAAAAAATGGAAATTAGCGAATCTCTTTTTTTAAAAAACCATGGAAAATTAGCCCATTTGTGAAATTTAGCCCCTAAAATAATCTATGCATACATTTCCTTTCCTTGCCATGGTATGGTATGGTATTTCCTTCCTTGCCTTGCCAAGACATGGTATGGTATGGTATGCCTTGTCTCTCCTTTCCTTTCCTTTCCTTTCCATGGTATGGTATGGTATTCCTTTCCTTGCCTTGGTATGGTATCCTTGGCATGGTATGGTATGGTATGGTATGCCTTTCCTTTCCATGCCATGGTATGGTATGGTATGGTATGCATTTCCTTGCCATGTCATGCTATGGTATGGTATGGTATGGTATGGTATGCCTTGACTTTCCTTGTCTTTCCATGGTATGGTATGGTATGGTATGTCTTTCCTTTCCTTGCCATGGTATGGTATTCCTTGCAAAGCAAGGCAAGTGAAGGAAAGGCAAGTGAATGCGAGGTATGCAAGGTATGAAAGTCAAGGCAAGGAAACTAAAGGAAAGGCAAGTGAAGGAAAGGTATGCAAGGTATGCAAGGAAAGGCATGACAAGTGAAGGAAAGGTATGACATGTCTTTCCTTTCCATGTCATGACATGCCATTCCTTTCCTTTCTATGCCATGCCTTGCCTTTCCTTCACTTTCCATGCCTTTCCTTTCCATGCCATTTTGTGCATTGCCTTGCCTTCACTTTCCATGTCATGCCTTCCCATGCATTTACTTTCCATGCCTTGCCTTGCATTTCCTTCACTTTCCATGCCATGCCTTGTCATTCCATGCCATGCTTTACCTTTCTATGCCATGCCTTGCCTTTCCATGCGATGTCTTTACTTTCCTTTCCATGCCATGCCTTCCCTTTCCTTCACTTGCCATAACTTTTCTTTCCATGCCATACCTTTCCATACCATGCCATTCCATGCCATGCCTTTTCTTGCCTTCACTTTCCATGCCATGCCTTGCCTAAATGAACAAGTTTAATACATAAATGAACAAATTTAATATGTAAATAATTATTGTACTAAATGAACATATTTAATACATAAATATTACAATCAAAGGATTCACTAAAAATGCAATTCTACAACTTGTTATCCCATATATCTTAGATAAAAACACTTGCCAGATAATTTCAATGTCATAACATAAGCTCTCTTTATTCATATATATAAGGCATCTTCATAGTTGTCAAACATGGATTATCATAATTAATAGGATTTACCTAGACCTAGACCTAGAGCTAGACATTTTCTTCCCTTGCAATGTCATGCCATTATTAGCCTTGGCATGTCTTGTCTTCGATTCCCTTTTCTTGCTTTGTTTTCCCTTTCCTTGCATTTCCTTGTGTTTCCTTTCATTTCCCTACCAACATGTCCCTGAATGGGTTGAGGAGGAAAGTTTAAACTCTCGATAAAACTCAAACTAGAATTCGGATAGGAGAACCATCGGTTGCATTGGATCCAGAGCACTGGGTTTCAATTAGTGGAGCCCCTCCACTTTCATTACGTTGAACGAAACAATGTTTGTTGGAGTATCTTCGGCACTAGGTTTTTTCTCAATGAGGCATAATGCAATTTTTGAAGAGGAGGTCAATTTTAAAGAACATGATGTGGGGCATTTGTGGGTAGTGTAGTTGCATGGGCCTTGGACAAACAAACTTTTGGGAGCTTACAGAACTTCGTTATGTTCCTAGGTTTGGATTTTATGCCTCCAGACCAACTTGGCCACATGTCCTTGAATGGCTTGAGGAGGTGAGTTGTATATCACAATAAAAATCAAAACGAGAATCGGACGGACAAAACATCAGTTGCATTTGATCTGGAGCATCGGGTTCTAGCTAGTGGGGCACCTCCTCTATCATTTCGTTAACCAGAAAGCCATTTGTTGGAGTATCTTCGAAACCAGGGTTTTTCTCAATGAGGTATAATGCAATTTTTGAAGAGAAGGTTGATTTTCAAGAACAATATGTGGGGAATTTGTGGGTAGTGTAGTCACATGGGACTTGGCCAAATATACTTACAGGAGCTTACGAAACTATGTTATGCTGCTCGGTTTTCATTTTATGCCCCCTAACCAAATTGGCCACATGTCCCTAAATGGCTTGAGGAGGCGAGTTTCAACTTTTTATAAAACTCAAACTGGGACTCGGATGGATGAACCGTCAATTTCATTGGATCTTGAGAACCGGGTTTCAGCTAGTAGGGCCACTCTACTATCATTTCGTCAATCGAAAAACCGTTTGTTGGAGTTTCTATGGCACTAGGGTTTTGCTTAGTTTTTATTACATATGTTTGAAAATTTAACACCTTGTTAGGCTAGACATGGCATGACAAGTGAAGGCATGGTAATGAAAGGAAAGGTATGGTATGGAAAGGCAAGGAAAAGAAAGTCAAGGCATGACAAGGCAAGGCAAGTGAAGGAAAGGCAAGGAAATGCATGGAAAGGAAAGACAAGGCATGGAATGTCAAGACATGGCATGGGATGGAAAGGAAAGGCATGGAAAGGAAAGGAAAGGAAATGAAAGGCATGGAAAGGCATGGCAAGTGAAGGCAATGAATGAAAATGCATGGAAAGGAAAGTGAAATAAAGTGATGGAATGAAAAGGAAAGTGAAGGCATGGAAGTGAAGTCAAGGCAAGTGAAGGAAATGCAAGGAAAAGAAAGTAAATGAAAGGAAAGAGAAATTAAGGAAAGGAAAGGAAATTGTATGCATGTCATGGAAAGGAAAGGAAAGGAAATTGTATGCATGGCATGGCATGGCATGGCAAGGCAAGACAAGGCATGGAAAGGCATTACAAGTGAAGGAATGACAAGTTAAGGTAAGTCAAGGCAAGTGAAGGCATGGAAAGTGAAGGCAAGATAAGTGAAGGCAAGGAAACGAAAGTGAAATAATGGAAATTGAAGGCAAGTGAAGGCATGAAAAGTGAAGGAAAGGAAGGTGAAGGCATGGAAATTGAAGGAAAGACAGGGAAAGTGAAGGAAAGACAGGGCAAGTGAAGGCATGGCATGGCATCGAAAGGAAAGGAAAGACATGGAAAGTAAATAGAAGTCAAGGAAAGTGAAGGAAAGGAAAGGCATGTTGAGAAAACCTGAGAAGGGGAGGGGGTGAATCAATATTTTGAGCAATAATTGGTTTTCTCTTTTCTTTCTTTGAAAACCTTAGTTTACTTTGTAGAGACCAGTTATTGTATAGTCTTAGGAAAACATGAGTGCATTCAAGGATCTTATTATGAATTTCTTCATTCATTAGATGTCTATTAAGCAGTAATCCAGTGCAGTAAATAACAAATAAACCAACACACACGAGTAAGACACATGAACACCAGGATTTAAGGTGGAAACCCAAATCGGGAGAAAACCACCACTGTTGTTGTCTCTGTCTTCAATAATTATTATTAAGAAAACATTTTACAACATTGTACTAGTGCAGACTCTTACTAGTACGTAGGCTTCTACCTGCATAAGGCTCCAACCTTCTCTCGTTTACCAGCCTTTCCTGGAAGGGAGCTTCAACCCCCTGAGGGTAGCACCAGTTTCTACTGGTAGGATGCTTCTACTGAAGGCTTTAACCCTCAGACTCGCTGTTGATCGCGTTTCATCAATTTTCACACTGGATCAGTAGTAATATGTGTTGTTGAGCAGTTCAGATCTATAGTAACTTACCCAGATTCATTGTAGATCTGCCATCCAACTGCTACAATGAGGTTCCTCCCACTTCAAACTTTTCTTCCGCCTACACAAATGACCTGATCGACCTGTAGATGTGCCTACTGTCAGAAAAATGGCCTCCATATCCTTTAAAAGGGACCCCTGCAACCTATCACCGTCCTTACCGTCCTTCTTACTTCTTCGGATCACCTGTAGAAAAGGCATTGACCCCTTCTTAAGCCCATCGGTCAAGGAACCGTTCAACGCTCATCGGGTCCCATATTTATTGCTCGGGGGAAATCAGGCTCCTTTTTAAAAAAATTGAATTAAACCTACGCGCACCTTTTTAAATCGGGTTTTGGCATTCCATACACTAGCCCTCCTGAGCTTAGCTCCCGGTCAACGTGACTGTCACAATGTGACCGTCACACCGTGACCACAACCTTAACCCATCGGGGCTATGGGGTTTGTGATGCCTCAATGCATACACCCACGGGATTCCCGATTGTCCAAATCCCGATGCTCCTTTGAAGGAAATCAACGGTCCAGATCTCATTCTTGCTCTAACGACTGCGATCAAATCGCGAAATTGCATATTGCGATTTTGGAGTTTTTTTTGTCAAGTGAATTGAACATTTCAAAGTCCTAATCCCCGATTCCCGATACTCTGCTGACGTCACTCATGGTTTGACACATGTTAGATATTGCCACGTGTCACTCTGATTCGTGACTTTCATGTGCTTGAAGTTTTGAATCTACCTGACACCTATCATTACCTGGTTGTGCCACGTGTCCCTATCTGACGTGAGTTGGATCGACAGTCTAGATCACATGTAGATCTAACGGTTCAAGGTCAGTCAGGATTTCTTTCATCGCGATTTCAGGGTTTCTGTTATAATTGAACATGGGACTCATGAAACTCTGATTCTCAATTCTCTGATGAGAAAAACTCCGACGGCGCCCGATCCTTGGCCACCTGTCCTTGCAGATGGAAGGTCCCTATTCCTCTAGGATTTCGAGACTTTCGATGTCTCGACTCACTTGTCACCGGGATCCCTAATTTCCCGATGGCCAATATCCCGATGCCTCACCAGAATGTTGACGCGTGTGCTGCCCAGATCAACGGCTAGGATTCTCTCTCCAATATCCTGATGACTTGTCTGGGATTTCTCCTCTGCACAGTAGGACTTAACCCCTGTGCGACTCTTACAGATCCGACGGCTGTCGGGTTTTCTTCTCAGATCCTACGGCTCAGATCTGTTCTCCCTCTCTGCATTCCTCCTGAGGCTTAACCTTCATGTACCTTCTGCAGATCCGGTGACTGATGGGTATCTGCTTCCAATCTGACGGCTCAGATCACTTCTTCTGCATGCCTACTCTTGCACTTAACCTCTGCACATCTTCTGCAGATCTGACGGCTGTCGGCCACCCTCTTCAGCGATCATACGCGCCCATCCAAAACTCAACCATACACTGATTTTCTTACATGAAGACTCTTGTTCTTCCTTTGTCTCATCCTTTGCCATCAATGACAATATTTCCAACAATCTCCCCCTTTGTCATTGATGGCAATACTCTTCCTCTGTCTTTTCCTCCCCCTTTGACATCAATGGAAAAGAGTAGACAATACCATGCTCCCCCTGAGATCATGCTGCATCTTCATGATAATCCTTTTCATATGACCATACTCATCAGCACCTTTCAACCAATTGAGGCTTCTGTACTTAAGTAGACCTGATTCTCTGCATGGCAGAGACTACTCCCAGTTTTTGTCAGAGATATTCGAATGCTTCCCTGGGTAGAGGTTTGGTAAATATATCAACAACTTTTTCTTTGGAGGGAACATACTCCAATTTCACCTTTTGCTCAAGAACATGTTCTCGTAAGAAGTGATATTTGATGGGAATGTGCTTGGTCTTGGAATGCATAGTAGGATTCTTTGAGATATTGATGGCACTTGTATTATCACACATAATAGAGACAGGGAGTGAACATGTGATTTGAAAGTCTTGAAGGGTTTGCATCATCCAAATAAGTTGAGTGCAACATGATGCTGCAGCCACATATTCTGCTTCTGCTGTAGATAAGGCAATGGAACTTTGTTTCTTGCTGAAACAAGATACTAACCGGGGCCCCATGTAGAATGCACCACCACTAGTGCTTTTTCGATCATCAACACTTCCAGCCCAATCTGCATCAGTGTATGCATGAAGAGTAAGATCAGCATTCCTTGGATACCATAGTCCAAAATCTTGAGT
>ML793246.1:0-25246 GCA_009831015.1 Picea engelmannii
GAGAGAGAGAGAGAGTTGTTGTTGTTGAGAGCTAGAGAGCATTGTATGAGTTTTTGAAGAGCAATGGAGGACTACTTGTATCTATGTATTTACTACTTGAATGAATAGAGCATAGGAGCTTTGATCCATGTGTTTGGTGTTGTTATTGTTTTTTTTATCTGAATGAATGGTAGGCTTTATGTTCATTTAATTTCCCTGTTTATACTTGTTCTTGTACTTATGAATGTATTATATGATTGAATACATGAATTTGTGGAGTTAGAATAAGTTTCAATTGTTTCTCTTCTGAGAGCTTGTGCAAGGAGTCCATATTGTCTGCAAGGGGTGAATTGATAGATTTAAGTTTAAATCAGGGAATCTTAGTAGAGATAACATTGAATCTTTGATAGCAGTAGTGAAGAGAAAGCACAGAGCCATTCAAGGAGTGCATAGGCCAAGTCATTCTCAGACTTTTGTGAATGGGAGAATAGTTGATTGTTTCATAGGTTCCAAGCATGCAAGGAGTGTGTGCAAGGATTTAAACCCTTGCAGGAATAAACTCAGGAGAGATAGTGATATAAGACTTCGAGGAAAAAATACTTAGAAAGTTTTCTAAGTCCAAACGTCTAAAAGTTCAAAGGGAGTGCACAGAGGGTTGACAGAGGTCTCTTCTACCTCGAGAGGTTAAGCTCAAGAAGGCCAACGACCATAATTCCTTGAAGGGAAGAGTTTCAAGAAATCGACAGTGAAAATCCCATGGGATATTACCAGGAGACTTGATGATCGTCAGATCAGGGGGAAGTTGCAAGGTGGATAATGATCCAGATTATTTTCGGCACGAAATGAGAGTGGAGATATAATAAATAAATGCACATAGATATCGTGAATATCTAATAATATAACATAAATGTATCAAATATGCAACCATACACACAGAGATACAGTAATACACGATTTCTATTAATGAAATAAATGTACAGAGACTATAAAAATACAGAGTGAAAGACTCGCTAGAATGGTGGCAGCTTATCTCTGAGAAGAGATGTGACACCTACTCACATTCTCAAGAAGATGATTATTAAAATGAGGTTCTAAGGGCCTTTTTAACATAAGTAAAATCCAAAACCCTAACCTTGGAAGATGAAAAGCCAAAAGGTTTGTGGACCTGGTTTTGTGTAGTTTGGTGTATCAACTTCCCATGGGTGTAAATTTGGCACACGATCTCCATTTGGGGCGCACGATAGCTTGTTAGAAATATCTAACTGAGGAATACAACTTTGATGTGAGCAACATCGAAGGAACTTCCATTTTGCTCCCCGTTTTCCCAAAAAACGTTGTTTAGGGCCTCAAAACGACTCTCGAAGTTCACGACCCGAAAAACTACCAAAAATAGTAAATTACCAAAATTGCCAGAAAACTATTTTGAGCCAGTTGGAAAAGGTGGGTGGCCACCAATATCCACCTAGATTAATCCTACCTCCTTAGGAAGCAATGGTATGCATTTTGTTGAGTTGTTGGGGGAGGGGGAAAAGCGTTTGTTGAGTCTGAATCTTGGTGAGCTGCTTGCCTTGCTGGAGAAGTTGCATTGCTTAGCTTGTTGAAGGATGTCACGAAGCTATGGTTGGAAGGGTTGGACCTTTCTAACCAATCTGGATACTTGATATGACTGTGTGCAGAAGGAATCTTTGTGCTTTGTTGCAACCTTGTNTGCCTTGCTGGAGAAGTTGCATTGCTTAGCTTGTTGAAGGATGTCACGAAGCTATGGTTGGAAGGGTTGGACCTTTCTAACCAATCTGGATACTTGATATGACTGTGTGCAGAAGGAATCTTTGTGCTTTGTTGCAACCTTGTCGACCTGCTTCTGTTGGATAGAAGGTGCTTGGGTTGAAGTTGTGGTGGTTGAAGTATCCTTCTATTCACCTTTTGAACAGATTGTGAAGAAGATGAATTTTGTAGTGTGATATACTACCTTGCATCACTGTTTAGGTGGGGAAGTAGTTGGAACTACCTCTGGTATTCTGTAGAGATGACCCCCCAAAGTAACAATGACACTACGAGGTCGAGACTCATAAACAACATGGTGTCTCCCATATATGGTTGTCCCAAGAGAACATCACATAAATACAATGGGGAAACATTAAAAAATACCTCATCCTTGGCGAAGCCACCCGATGTTGTATGGATGTGGGTGTGGTGTTTTCAACAATCCCAATTGTTTGACGACCTCTGCTGAGATGAGGCTCTTCTGGCTTCTGCTATCATCAATAAAATGCAGCATGGTCCCCTTCACCCACATTTGTGAATGAAAGAGGTGCTCCCCCTCTTTGGGATCTATTGGTTCTTCTGGTTGAATTTTTGCGATCGCAACAATAGAAGTGGGGTCTACGTCAATGATCTGTCTTTTACAAGTATTTTCAGAATTAGATTCTGAGTCAGGGTTCAGCGCCTTGTATTTGATCTCGACCACCAATGATGTTTTTTAGCGACATTCATCGGTTTTGTGCCAAGGGATTTTGTGGAAATCACACCATTTTCTAGTGTCCTTCTTTGTCTTCCTGTGACCCTTATTTTCCTGTGGCTTGGGCTAGTTTTCAGGAGACTGTTTGTTAGGGCTGTCTTTATCATACTTTGGTTGTTGCGGATTTGCAAGCCTGAACTCCCATTTGTTCTGGTGCTTACATTTCTGCTCAATTTTAACAACATATCGATAAGAAACACTGAGTGATGAGATATCCAAAAAATAAATTTCAATTTGGATGTATCTGTAGAGCCTCGAGGTATTTCAGAACCAAATGTCGCTCGGAGTCATTGATACCCATCTTGGTGCACAAGGTATGGAAGGTATCGGTGAACTCTGGAACTACTTGGGCACTCTCTTGTTGTAGTGTGGTCCATCTCATGTATTGGTCTGCATAGTTGCCAATAGGTTAATATTGTTCCTTTACTCCATCCACAAAAAAATCCCAAGTGGGCTCGACCCATATATTCCAGACTCCTCTATGGAACTTTTCTCCAAATAAGTTTCCCACCAATGTTTGACATGGGGGAGATATTTATAGAGTGCGAAGGTGATATTTTCTCTATCAGAAAAATTGTGAATAGAGAAATAAACTTCTAGCAGATTTAACCATTTGTCTAGGGGTTCTGCATGTATCTGTCCTTAAAATACAAAAATATTAAAATTAACTTGTAACTTGAAAGGCGAGGTTCCTCCAAAGTGGTTGCTTGATGAATATGAGACTGCTGCTATCGGAAAATGTTGAAGGATGTGGGCAAAATTCTCCATCATTCCATCCCTCTGTCATGTGAGAGCTTGCCCAAGCAACATATTGATAGAATCGTCTCCTCTGCCATTTTTATTTTCTTTCGCCATGGAGGGTTTCTTGGTCATGTGAGAGTGAATTTATTCAAGAGAGAAAATCTTAAGACCCAAATTTCTATACTCATACCTCGTCAGGGACATGCAGTGAAAAATGATCAAGGGCAACCTGCTCTGATACCACTGATCTAGATTATTTTCGGCACCAAATGAGAGCAGCGATATAATAAAAAAATGCACAGAGATATCATGGATATCCAATAATACAATAGAAATTCATCAGATATGCAACCATAAACACATAGATACAATAATACACTATTTATATTGATGAAATAAATGTACAGAGACTGTAAAAATACATAGTGAAAGACTCGCTAGAATGATGGCAACTTATCTCTCAGAAGAGATGTGACAGATACTCGCATTCACAAGAATATGATTATAACAATGAGGCTCTAAGGGACTTTTTAACATATGTAAAATCCAAAACCCTAACCCCAGAAGATGAAAATCCAAAATGTTTGTGGACCCTGTTTTGGGTAGTTTGGTGTATCAACTTCCCATGGGAATAACTTTGGCATACGATCTTCGTTTGGGGGCGCTCGATAGCTCATTACAAATATCTATCCAAGGAATACAACTTTGATGTGAGAAACATTGAAGGAACTTCCATGTTGCTCCCTGTTTTCCCAAAAAATGTCGTTTAGGGCCTCAAAACGGCTCCAGAAGTTCAGGACCCGAAAAACTGCCAAAAATAGTCAATTACCAAAATTGCCAGAAAAGTGTTTTCAGTCAGGTGGAAAAGGTGGGTGGAAACCAATATCCACCTGTATCAGATAACCCTTAAGAGCTTCGACACTTTTCTTATTCGAGGATTTGAGGAGTGTCAAGGATCCGAGATAGCTGGAGTCTCGAAGCCCAAAGGCCGGAGATCACCAAAACCGTTGATCATGGAAGGGACACACGTCGATAGATAATTTTTTTACAGGACGAGAACTCCAGGAGAAAGGGGAGAAGGGAAAGTAGATCGGAGGTCGTCTGAAGCCCAGAGGTAGGGACTCGTCTTGACCGCCAGCTTGGAGGGGCACGTGGAGGAATCCCGTGAGTTTGGGGTATATCACTTCGAAAGTTTTAAATAAATAGTGGTTTCCAAGAGTCCCGAAGCGCTAAGCTTAGCCCCTTTTTTGTTAAGTCCCATGTCACAACCCAAGGTCATGTGAGGGAAGGGGCCTAGTGGAGGGAGCTAGCGCCTATCGTTTAAATTTAAAAAAAAGAAGGAAAAACCGCCAAGAAAGCGCCTGCGGGTTTCAAAGAGCCTTCATAGAGAACTAAGGAGGGCCTATGTAAACTAAAATTGGGGTTCAACAAGAGGCTAAGAGTTGATTCGACTTCGAAAGTGATCAATCCTTGACTGAGAGGTCGAGCAGACCCTGGGAAAGGCATGAGGTTTGCGTCACTCTTAGAATATTTTTTTGTGGTAGAGCCTTGTTCAGATTCTTTGATGGAATCAATATTAACATCAATGGATTTGTGCACATTCTAGATTTGGCATAGAAGCTACCATCAGTAAGAAAACTTAATGATGTATGAGTGAAAGTTTTTTTCTCTACCAAAGGGTGTAATATGGTCTGAATAGCTACGGTTACCACTATGGGTGTTCATGTGGGAATCTTTTTCTAGCTTGATGCATGCACCATTAAATGTAATAGTTCTTCAATTTCTGTAGTAGAGAAATTTGTTGGATATACACCTTCACAATCAAAACCTATATCTAATTTTGATGTTCATGATTTTTGGGTACCAAAACAAGAACTTGCATAAAAAATAAAGTTACATGTAGAGGAGACAATGATATGGCACCAAATATTGGGACATATAGGTGAGAAGGTAATGCAAAGGGAATTGGATGCAACATGCACACAATTGCAACACTTAACCTGCTACAAAATACACAGCAGAAAAGAAAAATAGAAATATTGTTGCTAAATAATAAGGAGCTTATCTTAAGCACCATAAAAACACAAAATGCAACACCACTCTTTTATTGATTCAAAGTAAATAACATGAATTACATTACATCGAGCTTGGGTTAAAAGATAGCCATGAATTGCTACTTTCGTGGATGAAAACCACTACGAAATCGTCCAGAGGGTAATGGTCTACATGTATGAGTAGAGATTCTATTTCACCCTTCCTACGTGAACACCTAACCTTGAATCTTTCTCTCCAGTACACCTTCTACAATTTCCTTAATTTGTGTTTCACCAACCTCTTCAAAACCGTGCTACATTTATTTTTAAAAATCCTTCTCGGCTCTAAAATGATTTTCCTTCCCTCCAAGAACAAGTTATTATCCAAACTGTCTCTCTATCTTATAGATCACTTCAACTTCCTTTTGGCCCCAGGTCACTCTTTGTCCTTTAGCCGCGATTTATTTTACCTAAAGGTAGCTGCGACTTATCATGAATGCATGCCAGTGTGGAAAAATCAAATGTGTGCAGTCAGAGTGTTTCAAATGAAGAAACATCGTGACACCTGTAAAATTTCACTATACGCAGGATTTTTAGCACGAGTTTAAGCATGAGTTTCAGTAAGAGTTTCAACACAACACTTGTAAAATTTCATTATATGTGGTAGTTTCAACACGAGTTTCAACATTATTTTTAGCATGTGTTTCAACATGAGTTTCAACACGATTTTCAGCATAGCAAGAGTAGTTGTAGGAGTAATCAGTAGTTTGAGTTTACAAGAAACCGACTAAATAAAATGGACCACTAACACAGTTCTTATTCAACTATTTTCCTATTTGCAGAATGGAAATATTTTTTGGTGATGCAGATTTTTCGAGCCCAAGGATGCTCCTGCATTAGACACCCCTGGTAAGAAAAACATGAGATCCATCTCATGTGCAGATCAATGTTGAAGTGAATATTTATGCACCTATGCTAATTTATCTTCAGTCACCCACGATGCATCCTCTGCCCCTCAATTCAATTCTTCCACTTGATCAAATACTCCATGTACTCCTTTCGACAAGTCATCTTACCAATTCTGGTATCAATAATTTCTTCAATTTGCTCCTCAAATTTAATTGGTAGATGTTGTTCCCATTCATTGAGGGTACCTTCATCATCTCGTCTTTCCCATTCATGAAACTCATAGAGGCCAACAACATTAAATGTAGGATATTTTTCAAATTTCTTCAGAAGATCCAACCAATAAGAATTATCATATATCTTTTTCAGAATTCGACATGGACCTGTCTTCTTGTACTTGATTTTGTTATATGTACCTTAAGGAAATAGATCCTTCCTCAAGTGATCCATGCCCATCTCACCTTCTCAGAATACCTTTCATATCCTATGATGATATGCTCTTTGTTTATAACTATCATTGCTAGTCTACAATTTATTCTTTACCCATTCTTGTAATTCATGCATATTGTCCACAAAATCGTTCGCATCAACACCCTTCTTTCCTTCCAAATTTGGAAATGCAACCAAATATACTACACCTTTTGGCGACCGTCCATAAATAGTATGAAATGGAATCTTTCCCGTAGACCTATTCGACAAATCATTATATGTGAATTCAACTTAGGCTAATGCCAAATCCCATTGACTAGGATTCTCTCCACTTAAACTTCTCAATAAATTTCCTAGACTCATGTTCACTAATTCTGTCTGACCATCTATTTTAGGATGATACACTGAATGGTACAAAAAATACGAGCCTAACATTTTCCAAAGTGTCCTTTAAAAAGGTACAAGGAATATGGTATCATGATCTGAAGTAATACTTTGTGGAAGCCCATGCAATCTAACCACCTCTTGGAAAACCAATAATGCTACTTCACTAGCATCACTATTGTTTTTACATGCTATGAAGTGTGCCATTTTTTAAAACCTATCAACAACTACCATTTTTGAATCATTCTTTCTTCGAGTCATAGGAAATCCTAAGACAAAATCCATACTGAAATCCTCCCAAGGTCCTTTGGGTATGGGAAATGGAGTATAGAGTCTCGTGTTTTGACTTTTTTCTTTGGATTGTTGACAGATCCTACAACCTTCCACAAAATTTTGAACATCCTTTTTAAATATGGGACAAAAGTACCTCTCCTTCACCAAGGTTATGGTTTTCTCAATCCCAAAATTTCCTCCTAAACCACCACTACACAACTCTTTAATGAGATTCAGCCGTATGGAAATTCTGGGAATACACAACTAATGATTTTTAAACAACAACCCCTCCTAGATATGGTAGTATAGATATGGTGTTCTATATAAACTCCAAGGCTCACATTCCTTTCAATATTCTGATAAATCTGCATCTTCTTCATACAATGCCTTTAGATAGTTCAGGCTTACCACTTCTACTAACTCAGTATTGAGTAACTCTATACTCTGGATTAATGCATCAACTACCTTATTGGACTTTCCAGACCTGTGTTTCAACACAAAATAATAACTTTGCAAGAATTCTGCCAATTTAGTATGCTTTTGATTCAACTTACCTTAGTTGTTAATGTACTGTAGAGATTTGTGATCCGTGAACAAGAACAAACTCCTTCGGTAGTATATAATGTCATCATTTACTAAAATCTTGCACAATAACATAAAATTCATGATCATAAACAAAGTACTTCTTTCTGGACTCGTTCAACTTCTCGCTAAAAAATGCAATGGGTCTACCTTCTTGACTTAGAACTGCTCCAATTGTTGTTCCACTAGTGTTACTATCAACCTGAAACACTTTATTAAAAGTTGGTAATACTAATATTGCTTTTATTGTTACTTTCTTCTTCAATTCTTCCAACAACTTCTCTATTGTTGCAGTCCATTGAAACACTCCCTTCTCCAGACATTATGTAGGAGGCTCACATATTTGGCTAAAGTTTCTAATGAATTTATGGTAAAATCAGGCCAATCCATGGAAATTCCTCACATCGAATGTGCATCTTGGTGTTGGTCATTCAAGGATATCCTTCACTTTCTCAGGATTTATTTTTAGTCCTTCCTTTGAAACCACAAAACCCAGGTACACTAACTCTCACTGCATGAATGTACACTTGTTCAGGTTTATCAATAGTTTCTCTTCTTCCAAGTGTTATAACACTTCTCTCGCATGCTCAACATTCTTTGTTATGCTCCCACTAAAAATCAACATATCATCCAAATATACAACCGCGAACTTACCCAAAAATGACTTCAAGACTTCATTGATCAATCTCATGAACGTGATGGGATCATTAGTTAATCCGAACGACATCACTAACCATTCAAACAGTCCATCTTTCATCTTGAATGATGTCTTCCATTCATCACCTTCTTTGATTCAAATATGGTGATAACCACTCTTTAAATCGATTTTTGTAAAGTACTCCACACCACTTAAACAATCCATTATATCATCCATTCTCGACAGTGTAAATATATACTTGATAGTGATATTTTTTATAGCACGCAAATCAGTACACATTTTCCATTCCCCTGTTTTCTTTGGAGTCAACACTATTGGTATTGCACAAGGACTTCAGATTTCTCTAATCAATCCTCTATCAAGAAGCTCTTGCACTTGTCTATTCACCTCTTCACTCTCTGTTGGAGTCATCCTATAAGGTGCTTTATTAGGTAAGATCGATCCGGGAATTAAATCAATTTGATGAGAAATCCTTTTCACTGGAGGAAATCCTTTTGGCATATCATTAGCAATAATCTTTTTAAATTCACCCAACAAAAACTTTATTTCTATATATACAACATTTGGATTTTCTACACCTTTCACTTCTTTCAAAATCACTGCTAAACATAATGTTACTTTTCTTTCTTCCTGTAAAAATTATTTAGTAGAACATAACATGATTTTTCTGCTACTAGTTTTTATATCAGTACAATTTCTTGATGCTGGTACTGTATCCTCCAGCATTGGTGTTAATTTATAACGTTTTCCATCTTTCTTGAACTCATACATGTTTTCCTTACCATCATGGTGAACTTGTCTATAAAATAACCATGGTCTTCCCAACAATATATGGAATGCATCCATCTCAATCAGGTCACATAACACATGCTCTTGAAATCTCCCTATCTAAAAATTCAATAAACATTGCTCAATCACAGTCACTTGATGTCCCTTGTTCAACCAAGAAACACAATAAGGGTTCGGATGGTTCAACCTTGTCAAGTTTAGTTTGTTCATTACTTTAGTGGATACCGAATTTTCTATACTTCCTCCATCTATAATCAGGTTACAACATTTTCCTTGAATCTTACATTTTGTTTTAAAAAATTTCTTTCGTTGTTTGGTTCCTTTGCATCTTCTTGTTAAGATTTCAGCAACACTCTCCAGTACAAAAAATTATTACCTTGTTCTTCCTGAAGAAAAAACACATTTTCTCCAACTATTGAAGCTTCGTCAGCTTGTGTGACTCATTCCCATGCTTCACCTCTCATCCATGAAGTTTTCCTTTCTGGAAATTTAGACTTCTTTTGTCCCTCTACACTACAGTGATAACAAGTGATTACCTATCTCCCCTTTCCTCTTCTTGATCCTCTTCCTCTACGAGATCCATTTCCTACTCCGGCACTTTAACCATTGACATATTCTTCTTCCCTTTCAATACCTTTAGCAGTCCCTGCTTTATCTCATCCTTTAAAACCTCTTCCTCTACCTCTAGGTTGTGTTTTCCTCAATCTTTTCTTCTACCTTCAAGGAAACTTGATAAGCTTCATCAATAGTGTGGAAATAGGGTGTGCTCATTCTATCTTGAATCAACTACTTCAACCCATTTACATACCTTGCAACTCGTTGGAATTCTGGCTCTTTGAGGCCTTCTATGAGTGACAGCCTAAAGAATTATTCAGTGTATTCATGAACATATGTCTCCCTTTGTTTGAGGTTATGGACTTGTCGGAACAAAGTTTGCTAGTAATCAAGATGAATAAATTTCTCTTTAATCTTGGTAAACATATTCTTCCAAGTTTTTATTTTCTCCAACTTATTATTCACTGTATCCTTCTGCAACATATCCCACCATAGTGTTGCATGGCCTTTCAGTTTCGTAACAAAAAATCTTACCCTATTTGGATCCTAAATATTTTCATACTCAAAGTATATTTCGAGTTCTCCATTCCATCCAATGAGAACATCATCTCTCAAAATACCATCATGATAGGAAACCTCAACCTTTGCACTACCCCTGTTACTCAAATACAAAATCAACCTAGATTTTGGGTCTCTTTCATCACCATCCCATTCGTCTTCAATGTTTTCTTCTGGCTCTGAGTATACTTCATCATATCCATTCCTACGATTTTCCAATTCCTCTATTCTTCTTCTCAAATTTTCAAGTTCTCGATTTCCTGCACCTCCCCTTCCTACTCCTCTCCTTCGTGATGGCATTCCTCCAAGTTGTATGTGTCTTACCAACATCGACAGACCTGACACGGTTCTGTAACCCAAATTGAATTCCATCACTCTTGTTGGTCAAACATCACAAATAGTTATTATGTACCATGTCTTCATAGAAGCGAATTAGATGTTAATCCCAGAGTAGAACTAGGATATGATACCACATAATGTAGAGGGAACTAGCTGCAACACACACATAATTACAACACACACTCTACTACAAAATACACAGTGGAAAATCAAAACATAAATATTGTTTCTAAATAATAAGGAAATTTAAATGCGATCTTAAACACTAGAAACACATGAAATGCACCAACACTTCTTTATTGATTCGAAGTAAATAACATGAATTGCATTACATTGAGCCCGGTTTTAAAAACAACCATGAATTGTTGCTTACATGGCTGAAAGCCACTATGAAATAGTCCAAAGGGTAATAGTCTGTGTTTATGGGTTGATATTTTGTTTCACCCTTCCTGTCTGCTCACCTAACTTGGAATCTTTCTCTCCATTCAACCTTCTATGATTTCCTTACTTCATAGTTCATCAACCTCTTCAAAATTGGTCTCCATTTCTTTTTAAAACTCCTCCTTGGCTTTGGAACGATTTTCCTTCCCTCCAAGAATGAGTTTTTATCCAAACTGTCTTTGTGTCTTTTGGAACAATTCAACTTCCTTTTGGCCTCAGGTCATGCTTTGTCCTTTAGCCACAATTTCTTTTACCTAATGGTAGTTGTGACTTATCATGAATGCATGCCAGTGTGGAGAAATCAAATGTGTGTGGCCACAATGTTGTAAATGAATAAACATCATGACACCTATAAAATTTTACTATATGTGGGAGTTTCAGCACGAGTTTCAACATGAGTTTTAGCATAACACTTGTAAATTTCACTATATGTGGCAGTTTCAACACATGTTTCAGCATGAGTTTCAACATAGCAAGAGTGATTGTAGGAGTAATCAATAGTTTTAGTTTACAAAAAACTGACTAAATAAAATGGACCACGGACACAATCCTTATTTGACTCATTTCCTATTTGCAGAATGGAAATATTTTTGGGTGATGTGGATTGCCCGAGATCAAGGATGCTCCTGCATCAGAAGGGCCTATGAGCCTTGAAAAAAAAATATTATCAATGGATTAAATGATCGTGCTCTTAAATTATTATTTTTTAGCATTGCATATATAGAAAACAAAATTGTGTTCAATTGTATTCTAGTTATCTCAAATCTTTTGTATTGTTGGACTTAATTCATTATAATGTGTTTTCTCCAATTAAAGTTCCTTTGATTTCTAAGTGTTTGTATTATGCTTCACTTATTGATAATTTTTGTAGAAGTACATGAGTGTATTTTCTTAGAACTAAATCATAGTTTTTAGTGAGTTTAAGGAGTTTAAATCTGTATTGGAAAATCAAACTAGTAGGGATATTAAGGTGATGAGGATTGATAATGGAAGTGAGTTTTGTTCTACAAAGTTTGATAAATTTTGTAAGCAGAATGACATTGAAACACATAAGACAATTGCATATACCCCTCATAAAAATGGAGTTGCATAATGAATGAACATAATGTTGATGGGTAGATCCAAGAGTATGCTTAGTGGAGTCAGATTAGAGAAGAATTTATAGGTATAAGTAGTTTATACTGCATGTTACTTGATCAGAATATCGCCCACATTATCTCTTCAGGATAAGACCCCTATGGAGGTTTGGACATGCAAGAAGACATCACTTAAACCTCTTCATGTTTTTTTTTGTGAGGAATATGCTCATGTGCCTAAGGAGAAGTGACTAAAGTTGGATGACAAGGCTATGCAATGTATCTTCATTGGCTATTGCATTGGTGTGAAATGGTACAAGCTTTGGGATAATATGGATAGAATTTTTTTGTATAGAATTGTAACATCCATATTTTCATTGACCACATTTTCATAACACTGATTATTCTTTGAAGACACTTTCTTGCAAGTGATCCGATTAAACAAGGTACATTATGATTATCTGATTTGGTTTATAATTTTATGCTATGATTGAGTATTGAAATTTGATATGTTATTAATATTGATGTATAGCATTGACAAGTATTATTATGAGGTTTCCTAAGTGTGAAGGAAACGTGACATGATGAGGATGTTGATGGCATTGATAGACTTCCTTGGACTCCAGATTGAGTCAAGGAGTGGACTATTGACTTTTATTCTGAGTACTTGATTTATTACGCATGTGTTTTATGATGATTTCAGTTATTGATTTCATGTATATGAGTTATCAATATTATTGTTTTCAATGGATGCATGCATGGTGACGCTTGCTAATCCGACTCACATATGGAGTAGAGGGGTCATATACAGATATCGGATGGATGAGGGAGAGGTGTGGAAGTGTCCCTTTCATAGCCTACTAGCACTTCGGCTGTGACCTGAACTGAAGGTTAATGACTACCTTGTTCCTGATAGGTTCACGATGTCATGAGGGTAGACTGAGATAGTTTCTCACGAGGATTTCTGAGGGGCGTACAATAAGTCAGATTCCTTATTCCTCAGTAATCCCTTAGTCTCACATAGGGTCGACAAGTGGAGTATTGACTTTGAGCATCATACAACTTCCAAACTGGGTCAATTGGCGAGTGGCACCTTTGGAGAATGTAGGTGCATCTTTAAGGGCACGTCACATGAATAATATTGATTTACAAAAAAAAATCTAAAATACCTTAGAGAATAAAACATTTACTTAGAACTGATAAATAAGAAAATATGAATTTAGATAACTTTATATTAATTTATGAAAGGGAACATAATAAAAACCTAAGTCTAATTTTTTTATTTCCTAAATAATTTATAGAAATGAGTTGAGAGATATTAGACTAATAAAACTAGTATAGGGTGAATAATAATAAAAATTAAGACATGCGCATGATGTGTGCATGAAATTAATAAGTAAAATGAAATTTAATTAAAAGAAATTATTTTCATGAGAGAATGGGTTGTCAACATAGAGTTAGAATCCCAAGTCAATCAAACTCTAAATCCTAATTAAGAGAAAAGTCATAATCAAAATCCAACTGTAAATTAGTTAGGAGCCACAATAAATTAAGAGAAATTGGGGAACTAAGGGACAACTAGGAGAAAGTCTAGGAAATAATTGTGGATGTGACAGAAAATGCATAATTTATTTAATTAAAAGAAATTAGAACATGTGCAACTTGGGGGAAAAGTGACATGTGTTTAGGGTGAATAATATCTAAAAAATTATTTACAAATTATCTAATATTGCATGAGAAGACAAGAGTCAAGAGAAATATTTTTATAAAAGAAAGGTGAGCAAGAAGAAAATGTACCCTATTGTTGGATGATTGAAATGTTGTTAAAATTTCTATTGACTGGTTTACTTGTGTGAGTTGGGCTTCAAGTTTTAGCAAGAGGTGGAAGCCTCTCCTTGGGAGGGAAAGCTTGTGCTAGTTTTGGTCTAAGATTTTGTGTGTGACTTCTTTGCGGACAGGAGGATAAGGGGGAATAAAAGTACCCCTAGCGTTGGCTAAGAGGTACCAATGAAATCTTCATTACAAAGACAAAGCAAGAAAGTACAAGGGACTTAGCACAAGAATTCAAGTTGAGGACCAATCACCAACAATTAGTTACAATATTTGGATGTTGTATTTTATTGTTACAATATTTGGATGTTGTATTTTATTGAGTATTAAACTGATGAACTTTGTATGCTGAACGTATGGAATACTTTTGATTGTTGATATATTATGTCATTTAATATATATATATATATATATATAGATATATATATATATATATATGTGGAACGAGAGAATTGTTTAATTATTATGTCGCTAGTGATAAATATGTTAAGGTGTGAAACTAAATTGTAAAGCATAATTATTCCAAAGTAACGATGATGTTGGGTATGAGAAGAATCGACCTTTGGTTATAAAATTTACAGTCTTCTCTGATTGATCAACATTTCAACTTTAAATTGTCAATTAAATTGATACGACTTGGTACACCTGTAAGTAGACTCTTTTTGCGAGGTTTAATTTTTCCTTGTTCTTTCCATAAGTTTCTTGGACTTTTAATTTTCCTGCTCCTGGTTATTCCATCCTCACTATGATTTTCATTTTCTGTGTCAGTCGTCGTATTAGTTTTCCTTCACCAAGATATTAAATTATCTATTTTGCGTATTCTTGTCTAGTTCTGAATTTATACTAGGAGAAACTTGTTTTATTTATCGAGCTGACTATCTCACCCTTTACCTAAATACATCTTATGTTGCTGTACTTTGATTTCAATGATTATATTAACGTTTTTTAAATAGTATATCGATCCTTATGTAAACATTGTTTTTAATGGTCATATTATATCGATCCTTATGTAAATATTGCTTTTAATTATTATAATAACGATTAATGACATTGATTTCAAGGATTAGTATATTGATATTTTCTATGCATCAAAGTAAATAATTGATTCAGTATCTTATATTTATGAATGTTTACATTTAAGTCTTGATGTTATTGGTTTGTAATGAATTGCAATAAAGTTATATTTAAGATTTTGTATCATTCCATTTAAGAAGTTATAGTTTGTAATGAATTGCAATAAAGTTATAATCATAGTATTGTCATTCCATTATATGAAAGATGATGCAATTTGTAATGTTGAGTTTATGATGATATACATTAACTCTTTCATGTTTATTGACGTATTTAATTGCCTCAATAGTAAGGTTACTTATGATTATCTATTAGAATATAATTTATTTATGTCTACTTATCTTTTGTGAATAAAAGAGGGATATTACAATTACTTACAGAGTTAGATTCTTGGAATAAAAATTTACTTATGAGCAACTAATTAAATTTATACTTTCCTTTAATGTGTCGGTTGTACAATAAATCATGATGGAATTTGATAACATCCTTTCCTTCTTATGTCTTAGATAGATCCTTGTTAAATTTCAATCCTTAATTAGTTTTTGAAGTGAAGATTTGGTGAATTACGCAACAATGATTCTCGTCAATCAAATGATTGTTGGTGTTTGTTATTAGTTGTGTGTTTCATAAGATTATTTAAGTTTACTAAGTTGAACTTAATAATATGTTTTACTTACTCTTAAAAAAAAAAAAATTACCTATGATTATCACAATTTAAGGTTGATTTTTTTGTAATTGTTTATGCATTCTTGAGTATAACCAGAGGGGTGTTACATATGGTATCAAAGCAGGTTTCTACCTTGTGACACTGGACTCATTGCAACTTACAATGAAAATTTTTAAATTAAGATGTATCACTAATATAAATTTGAAATTTGTTTATGGCAAGTGTCATGGTCAGAGGATGAAGGATGAGTAGACGTCAGGGTGCAGGAGTAAGAGGAATTACTCCTCCAAGTACATCCACACCCAATGGATCTAATCCACAAGGATAAGAGCATACTACCGAGTAGGAACAGGTTGTAGTGGGAGATGTCATGGGTATGATGAGGTATTTTCAAAGGATGTCAGAAGCGTTGATAAATCACCTTGATCATGATGAGGGGAGGGAATTTGTACCCAATGAGGGTTCTCAATGCCCTCCTATAGTTAGTGGTAGTATTCATAGAAAACTCGAGAAGGTAAAATTTTCCATGTTTTGGGGATCCACCGATGGTTTAACTGCCAAGGCATGGTTGGAGAATATAGCAATGTGTTTTTCATTGCGTGATTATACCTCCAACATGAAATTCCACATGGTGGTTTTTCATCTAAAGGGGAGTGCGCTTCTTTGGTGGAAGACACTCTTACCAAAACTAGATATGGTCGTTGAAGACATGTCTTGGGAATTGTTCTAGGAACGATTTCAGAAGAGGTACATATCTGATGATTTCATTGAGCACCGGCTCAATGAATTCAATTCTTTACAAAAGGGTAGTCGTATAGTACCCAAGTATGAGGATAGATTTATGGAGTTTCTTAGATATGCTCCGCACCTAAAAACTGAAAAATTAAAGGTGAATAAGTTTTTGTTTGGTCTCAAATAAAACATTCATTCTAGGGTGAGGATCATGATTCCTCATACTTTGCATGATGTAGTACATAAAGCTTTTATCACTGAGGAGAAATTGCACAGTGGAGGTCAGGGTAGGAATCCTTCCAGGAAGACTGGATAGACGCCACATAGAGCACCACAGTAACAGACACCCATTAGCCAGACTTATGGGAACCATGATACAACCAGAGAACCTATATTTTCTACACAATGTAGATAGACTACCAGTCAGAGGACTCTGTATAAAGAACCATCGTAGCAACAATTGTGTCTTCCTCAGTAGCAGCAATAGTATAAATTTGTTTCACAAAGCAGATCGAGGCCTCAAAACCCTAGACCAACAGATTCTTCCTATGGAACTAGGAGCACCATCCCTAAGAATGGATGTTGTACTTGTGGAGAATCCTAGTATCAAAGAGATTTCCCTATTGAAAAGGTGAGAACTTTTCGATTAGAAGGACATATGATAGTAGGATATCTAGGAAAGGCCCATAAGATTCATGCAATGGTGAATAACTGCCAAGTCGAGCATTAGTGTACAATGCTCGAGACATGAAGTATGATAAAAGATCATCAGTTTAGTATTTTGATAGATCCATGAGCTAATGAGATTTTTATATCTAGTGATGTGCTCAAAATAATTAAGGTGACGAAAGTCGAACAAGATGAGTTTAGATATGTAGAGTTAGCATCTGGAGCCAAGGAAAAAGTAGGAGGAAAGGTTAAAGATTGTAAAATTAATTTGGGTGACTTCGTCACATGTGTAAAACTTTATGTCACAACCCTGGCATCCTACAATATTGTGATTGGAATGGATTGGTTAGAATCGCATGATGTGATACTTAATTGTAAAATGAAAAGATTAAGCTTAATTAATGATTTTGGACAGAATAGAGTAATTGTAGGGAAAAACCAAGGAGTATCCCTAAGATTTATTACTTCCCTACAATTGAAGAAAAATATGCGTAAAGGATGTAATTTGTAATCCATATCATCTCTTAACAAAAAGGGTGATGCAAAAATATTGGAATATTTTCTAGTAGTATCAAACTTTGTTGATGTTTTTCTTGAGGAACTATTAGGTTTACCGCCAAAAAGAGAATTGGAATTTACTATAGATTTAAAACCTAGAATTGAACCAATTGCAAGAGCACCATATCAGATGTCAACACCTAAATTGCAAGAGTTAAATATGCAATTGGAGTTATTAGATTTGGGACTTATACGTCCAAGTGTATCACAATGGGGTGCACTAATAATCGTTGTAAGAAATAAAGACGAATCGTGGAGACACAATCAATAATCAATACCCATTACCAAGAATTGATGACTTATTT
Organism: Picea engelmannii; assembly: GCA_009831015.1. Taxonomy (NCBI): domain Eukaryota; kingdom Viridiplantae; phylum Streptophyta; class Pinopsida; order Pinales; family Pinaceae; genus Picea; species Picea engelmannii. The sequence continues at coordinate 18,094 of ML793246.1, forward strand.
GATCAAATGTAGGGGGAGACCATATTTTTAAAGATTGATTTGAGATCAGGATATCACCAGTTGCAAATCAAAGAGGAAGACATTCTTAAAACAATGTTTAAGATAATGTTCGGACATTACGAATTTCTTGTATTACCATTTGGATTAACAAATTCCCTTGATGTATTCATGAGTTTATTGAATGGGGTGTTCCGTGAATACTTGGAAAAGTTTGTACAAGTATTTATTGATGATATATTAATTTATTCTTGGAAAAAACAGGAGCACGACAAATATTTGAGATCAGTTTTATAGTACTTAAGAGAAAACAAGTTGTACATAAAGTAGTTGAAATGTTCTTTTATCAGATGAAGATTCACTATCTGGGACACATTATTTATGGAGAAGGTATCAATATGGATCCAGTGAAGGTAGAGGCTATTATGGAATGGACAACACTGACAAATGTGCAAGAAGTATGTAGTTTTATGGGATCAGAAGGTTATTATTGATGCTTCGTCAAAGGATTTTCAAAAATAGTAAACCCAATTACAAAATTGCAAAAGAAGAATAAGAAATTTGTGTGGTCAAAGAAATGCGCCGAGTCATTTCATAAGCTTAAGGAATTATTAACAACAAAATTGATACTAAAAGTACCTGATATGGACAAGGAATTCTTAGTACGCACTGATGCATCCAAAGAAGGATTGGGTGGAGTACTAATGCAAGAAGGTCGAGTTATTGCTTATCTTTCAAGGAAACTAAGAAGTGTTGAGGAAAAGATATGAAATGATCTTGCTCAAGCATTTTCATATTCTGCTTGGCTAAAGAAAAATAGACGTGAATATCACCCTATGTTTATAGCCATCAAAATTAATATCCTAACTCATAAGTATTGATTACAAGTGCTTAGGATGGTTTTTTATAAATAAAAGCTTGCTGAAAAATTCATTATTTATGTGTTTTTCTGAATATTACAGATGCTGAAATAAATATAGATATAAAATAAAAGACACCAAGTCGATAATAAAGACAGATGAGACATAAAGAAATCCTTTATTTCATTCTAGTTCATCAAAGAGTCATTCTCTTTACAAAATTTCCTGAAGAAGTTTTGGACCAAAGTCAAACTTAGATGTCCCCGATGAAACATACAAAAGGACCTCTAACAAAAAGTCAAAAACTGAACTCTAAAAGATGGATCAACTTGCCACAGATTGATTCCCACTTGACTCTGTACAATATACTTCGTCAGTCATGAAAACTAATTCACAAACAGACAAGTCTACACAGACTATCAAGGATAGATCGACACCTCTGAAAAACAAGTGTCTCAATGATGCAATTCATCCTTGAATCTTGTTATCTACAATAAGACCCTACTATCATAAAAAATAATTAGTCTTGTGATAAATTAAGGAATGAATGAGAACTGAACTATCTCAACAAAAACTCAAAGAGTTACTATGCTTCTCCTTCTATTCTCCTCCTGTTCCTCCCTTCCCTTTTTCTCTTAAGAAAATTAGAATTGGTTGAAGTAGTTGAACTACTTCCTTAGTTAAGTTTTAACTAAAACTCAACCAACCTTTTAGTTAGGGGGGAAAGTAATAAATCATAATAAGCGTTTTAAATAAATAATAACTAGTAGGTGGTACCCCTTGTGACTCCCTTTAGCTTTTAACAATCATAACACAACTAGTTAATTAAACAAAACATCCCTCCTTGTGACTCCCATCATCACAACCATATTTGATAATTTATCTTAATGATATTTGAAATTATTTCCAAAATATGTTACTCATATATCTAAAAATAGCATGTTGTCCAAAATTTATGATGTCAATTGTCATCAATAATTAATAAATAGAAACTTAAAATCCATATTTTCCAGTCTGTGAGGCAATCTTTTCCTTGTTGTTACTATCAACCTTTAATCTCTCTAAATTTTCCTTAGGTTGTGTGAAGCCTTTAGGCCTAATCTTGTTGATCACATGAGAGTAGTCGTTCCTGAAATGCATGCGGGAGGAAACAGATTTATCAGAATCATTTGAAGGTGAGGAAGTGGAAGTAGTGGCTTTTCCTTTGTCAAGGGCATGGTGGGTCTCAATTTTCAACCTTTTGTTTGAAAATTGCATTCCTGTATGCATAAATGATCAGCAAATAGTTTCCTTAACAACCATACATAACAAATCTTTAAAAATATGAAATAAATTTTGGCTCAGCAACATATCAGACTCATGCAATCCAATCCATACAAATTTTTTAACCGTTGTAAATGAGCAGGGGGTGAACAAAGGTTCTAGATATGTGAGGGGTTTGTATTGAGAGAAAAATGTTAAAATGAGGGGAAAAAGAAAATGGTTACTTCTCACCGACAACAACAATCAACTGAAATATAAACCAAAGAACATATCACTGTAATCCATCCCTGTGATCTTAAATTGTCACAATACAGAGCTCCTCTTAACTTTAATTAAATTTTAGGAATATGGAGTGAGTAATGAATATGGGAAGGTGAGGGGATTGTAATTAGCGAAAAGTGTAGTAATTGTAGGGGAAGATAGCGGTTACTGTTCAAAAATTTAATTAAGTAATTCTATAAAACAACTCTATATTAAAAGAAAAAGATCCAACACTAACCAAAAGTCATTGTGATCAATTAAACAACTACTGTGTATAATTTAATAGTTTATGTGTGTTAACTTGCTCGTTGTTTGCAATTAATTTTTTAACACAGTGTCATCAAACTAAAAATAATATTCCTTCCAAAACAACCTGTATAAGAGTTATGTTTCTTTCCATTTTTCCCATTTAATATTTAAAAAAAATTCTGAATGAACACACAGTCACTTTTTTCCACTCTGTTCCATCAAAACATCAACCATTGTCCATGAATTATTTCCTCAAATAAAACACAGACACAAAAATCCTGCCCAGTTCCATTTCTCTAATCAATTTAAAAATCAAATTGTAACAAACCCATATTGTTATAAAACCCATGCCCATCTCTGCTGGTGTAATCAAATGATATCCATAACATATATAGTGGACAACCAAGTGACAACTATCATGATTTTAAATTGTAATACTCCTGATTGGAAGTTAAAACACAGAGTAACAACAACCCTTATTTCAACCTATATCACTCTATAGGAAACACACAACCCATCTCATAAGAAAAGACGCATATTCCCAATCAACCATAAAACAATTCTCAGTTAACCATCTGAATGTTACAACACAAGAGGCAGTGATTGTATGCCTATTTCATTCCTCGAATCAACCAATTAACCATGATAAGATATAGACTCGACTATTATAATAAACAATGCAACGACTAGGTGTTGATAATCAAAACACTGCCATCGTTATTAACAGAGACGATCCAACAATCAACCACTATTGATGATAATCCACCAACTCATGACAATCAACAATATACTCGATGGGATATAACTCGATCCATTTATTAAAACATCCTTGAATAATCAAGGGTTCTCTTTGTGGACCAACATAGGGAGACTGGAGTCAACCACCAACAACAGACAAGAAAATTTAACAACAATACGGTGGACACATAGGCCATAACACCAATAGCTTTGCAGACAGGGTGATAGTTCACAAGATAGGAGAGACTATGAACAGAGGAGAAGAGACTTCATAAAAGAACACTGAGCACCTGTAGGGCATAACCCTTGTGGTTTTCCCAATCAACCTGAAAAAAGATGATATAAAGCAGGGCCATGTGATCAAAATCTGGACCAGGGGTCAAATTTTAGCTCAAAAATAAACATTCTCGGAATTTCCTCAAAACAAACTTGAGCATAGCCCTCATCGTTTTGAACCCAACGCAACTCATTTCGTCTCAAACGGACGTCGGGAGCGAGAGATATTGTGATTTGTCCGAATCGTCAAACAGGTAAAAAAAATGGATGTTGACTGTGCAGTCCGTATAGTCCGTACGGATGATGACGTGGCATGACCGTACACTGACGTGGAAGAAGTGACGTGGCTTGACTGTACATGCTGATGTGGCATTTTATTATTGGCAGTTCTGGTCGAATCAGTTGACTACAGGTGGCAATTTCTTGGCAAATGTTATGGTGCCACGTGGCAATTTCTTGGCAAATGTTATGGTGCCACATGGCACCCCTTTATTGGCTATGGTTTGTGTGTTCAAAATTTTGTGGAGTTTGTGGGGATCAAACCCTGAACCTCCTCTCTTGTCCAAGCTTTAACAAAGTTCGTCGTGCCAATGCGCCACCATAGTAGCTCATACTATGTAATGGATTTAAATTTATTTAAATTTACATTATGGTTAATATGGCGGGAGTTCGGGCTGGGGCTTAGCCACAACCCACGGTCTTTTGTATTTCCATGCAACCACTTACTACATGGAGGCGCGCGAATGTACCCACGATTGTATTACATTTCACATGATACCATTCTATGTATACGGAGGGCGCGGTTTAAAACATATAACACAGTTACATTACTTTTATAACATATGACCACTTACCAATGGCACGTGAATATGTAAACGACCCTGGTTCTATGCCTTTGTACATATGACCATGTTATATGCATGCGGGGTTTTCAAATTATGGTTTGAACGGTTGTATAAACGACCGCCACTTGTCTTATTTTTATTCACCAATATAAACGGTTAGCCCTTTTACCTTTGCGCGAGGTCATATGACCCTAATGTGCCCGAGTGCTTGGCGGTTAGGGGCTGGAGGTGCCCTAACCGTCCTACAGTTTGCACAGTTATTCGGTTGTGCATGTGTGCTGGGTTTAAACACGGATTTGGAGCGTGTTCTTGGTTCAAGCACACAGAGGTGCGTTTTGGCGAACCAGTTTCAGCAAGCTTGAAGGAAGAGGATGGCAGGAGGCCTATCTTTCTCATTGTTTGGCCGATTGAGGTGTCGTAAAAGCCCAAATAGGGGTTTTTGGACGTCCTGAATCCATTGGCACTGTTATCAAGGCCATTAGAGGACTTCTTTTGCAGGATTTTATCCATTGAAGTTTCAACAAGCTCCAGGGAGCTTGAAGCCCTCATTGATTGAGGACATGTTTTGGTGAGCCTATGTTTGTTTTCTATGATTGTACAATCATTTTTGGCTAATTGATATTCTCTGAACACATTGGGACAGGTTTCAGAGGCTTTTGAGGACTTTTACAGGTGTTTTTTCCAAAGAGAAGCTTAGGGAAGCTTATGGCCATATGTAGAAGAGATCATGCCCGGATGAGCCATGATCCGTTTTCAGAGTTCTATTAGTCATTTTTGGGGTTTTTATGTGTTATGATCTCAATGGTACAGTCTGTTTTTCCATTGGAGTTGAGAAAAATCTTGTAAAATAACTTTTGACAAATTAATCCCAGAGAGACAAGTCCATTGATGGAGGCTCAAGGAGATGTAGCTCGGAGGGGCGTGAACTCCTTTATCATGTTGTGATTGTTCTGAGTTTGATGGTTTATTTGATACAAGTTTTGTTGTTGTGTATTTATTTAAAGTACATATTTAACCATTTAAAAGAACAATTCCTCACACATAAACATTCAAAAGAAGGTTCATAAACTTAACACATGATTTTATCTTGCATATTTTAACACATGAAGCAAGGTCCTGTAAAGTTTAATTTAATGAAGTAGAGGGTGCTTTCATAGCATAACAAGTCAGCCTTCTATTTTCAGATCAGGTGGTATCAGAGCATAGTTTGTTTTTCTCATGTGTTTGCCATTGATAGCTTGAGATTTAGCTATTGGTTTTTGTGCAAGTTTTGTGTTGAAGTTGGATATCTTCAAAGGATGGAGGAAGCTTCAAGCATTGATAATTCTCATACATCTTCATTATCTAAATTCTTTGACAAAGAAGAGATTCTAACCATGAGAGATTTGATGAAAGAGATGTGTGAAGACAGAAATGAGAACATTTCCCTTGAAGAACAGTTGATGGCCATGAAAAAGGAGAAAGACCCCTTTCTTGCAAAGTTGCATGAGATGGAGATTCAACTCCATGAGGCAAAGGAAACCCTTACCAAGTACATGCATGAAAATAAGGTATGCAATGTTAGTTTATATTCTAATTCCTCACAAGATGAATGTTTTGTTGTTTTTGAAAAGCACACAAGAGGAATAGGGTCCAAGTTATTGTTAAAAATGGGCTATGAAGGTAGAGGTTTGGGCAAGTATGCACAAGGCATTGTTGAGCCTATTGTTGTTGAAGAAAGACCCAAGTTTTTTGGTCTTGGATATGAACGAAGAGATGGACCAAATTCCAAAGTCGAGGAGACAAGGGAAAAAGTTCCAAGGATAAATTTTGTTTCAAGTTCACCTCCTCAAGAAGGCTTTAAAGGTGAAAGTTCAAGAACTTTTGTTGAAAGTTCAATCCCTTCAACATGCAAGGCTTGTGTTCAAGATGAATGTAAATGTGTGAAATGAAAGAGTTGTGACAGTGATGAGGACAAGAACACTGTTGATGGTCTTCAAAGGAGAGCTTGTAACTCTTCAAATTCACCTCCTCAAAGAGGCGATAAAAGTGAATGTTCAAGGTATAATTCTGCTTATCATTCAGTTGCTTTTGATTATGTTGATACCGAGAGGGGGGTGAATCAGTATCAAGTAAAATTTAAAAAACATTTTTAAACTTATACTTAAACCATTCAATTATATTCAATGAGAAATGAACAATAGTATAAGAGTTACACCAATACACCACAATACACCATGCACAATATATGAGAAATAATCAATAGTTTTTGTTCAAGGGAAGTAATGACTTCCAAAGGTAGCTACAGCTTCCAAATGTAAAGGGAGGGATAAACCTCCAAGAGGAAGCTACAATCCTCCAATATCAAGAGAGATTTGAACTCTCCATCCTTGCCCCTTCCTTCCACCGAAGAATATATGAGAGATAATAAAATTTTATTCAATTCTGGTATGTTCGGAAGACCCAACTTGTACAGCATGCTCCGCGCTCAATATTTAACATTTGATTCTGAAACTCATACACAAGAAACTACAGTCCATACTATTTCCAATGGAAGTGGTCCCACTGCATTTGGAGTCTTTATGAAAAATTTATGACTGTTTTACCCAGAACACCTATTTTTTGACTAGTTTCAGGACTGGTCACAAACCCTATATTCCACAGAGTGTATCTCCATAATTATAG
>ML793246.1:28145-40030 GCA_009831015.1 Picea engelmannii
CCTTTTAACATTAGGGCCGACCTGACACTTTCTTATTTTGTAATTCTTTTCTTTAATTATCTTCAGGGCCTACATGTACAATTCACTTTGTCATCTTCAAAAATTCATTTCTCCTCAACCATGAGGATCCATGTGACGTGCCAGATACCACCGGAAACAACATGATGTATACTATCCATCCATGGGTGTTGTATCTACATGTGCATTTTCCTTCATGTCCAAATAACTTCATCAATCTTGTGGTCCAAAACCCATGACTAGGGTTGACATCAATGACAACAACCAATCTTCCAACATATTATGTTAAGCATGATAAATTTGTATGTAAAAATGGAAGAAAGAATCCATGTACATATTGTGGTTTATATAACCATCATGTTTCAAAATGTTGGAAAAGATTAACCGCTTTTAGGAAACTTCATAAGAAAAGACAACGTGAAAAGAGGATGCAAAAGATTTGCACTCATTGTCAGAAGAGGGGTCATCTCATTGACCGATGTTGGACATTGCATCAAACCACTCATACACAACACAAGAAGTAGTTGGATAAAGAGATTGGAAAGAATGGAAGAGGAGATTCCATCATCGATGTGAGACAAGATGATTCACAAGAGGACGATTTCCAGCAGAAAAAGTCACCGTTGAGTTGACTTTGTAAGAAATGGTTGGATTTCTTGAGCAAGTAAGGCTTTCATTTTATGTTGTAAATGCACTTTTCAGCGTTATGTGTGCATTTATGGGAAGCATAATAAGTTGCATTAGTTTATCACAACTTGCATGATACAAGTTGCATGTGAATGCAATTCATTTTGAAGGCATTTTTGTTGTTGCATAAATTCGCCAGGAGGATGTAAAAGATGGATATGATGTTCACTTGTTGCAACTATTTATCTTTTTCATTTCAACTCTTATGTACCCACATGTTTCGGGGTTGTACTTATGTTTGTACTGGAAGGAGAGTTGAAGAGTCATGAACATGCATTTGTTTGTATGTATGTGTAAGCAATGAACCGGGTGATGGTTCATCATGAGTGATTCATGATTGTTACATGATTGTGTATCATGTATGTCGACTTGTCATTTTGGGAAGGTCGATATGTTTCAAATGAGTATTGACTGGTGTTGATGATTGTCTGACGACTATGTTGTGTCGATCATGTTTTTCGACTTATGTTTAGTCGATGGTATTTGTTGACTTGAAAGTTGATTTTGAGTACACCATGATGCAAGAAAACGCCATGTGCTTTGATGAAGTACGAGATGTGATAGTTTGCTTGAAGAGAAAAAAAGACTTTGTTGGCATCATTTTTCAGTCTTGTATAATTTGTTTTCAAGATTGATGGTTTTCTTGGCTTGTGATAAGATGTTGCAGGAAGTTTTTGCAGCCATTGGAGAGCTGATTATGTTGACGTCAAAGAGTTCGAAAGAGGGACTTGATTCTCAGTGGGAAGGTTGGCAGTCTTCCAAGCACAGAGAGAGCAGTGGGTCAGCAACAGCCAGAGAGCAGTGGTTGAAGGACGTAGTCAGTTGCAGTGCAGGGCATGTCAAGGTATCCAGGTGATTGTCGAAAATACTTTTCAAGTAGAATCAATTGATATAAATTGAAAGTAGACAGATAATCATAAGCTTTTGTGGGTCCAAAATCCTTTCAGTGGGAAGGTGTGATCAAAATCTAGACCAGGGGTCAAATTTTAGCTCAAAAATCAACGTGCTCGGAATTGCCTCAAAACAAACGTGATCATATCACTCGTCGTTGCGAACCCAATGCAACTCGTTTCATCTCAAACAGACGTCGGGAGTGAGAGATATTGCGATCTGTCCGAATCGTCAAACAGGTAAAAAAAATGGATGCTGATTGTGCAGTCCGTACAACCCGTACGGATGCTGACGTGGCATGACCGTATGCTGATGTAGTAGAGGTGACGTGGCTTGACCGTACATGCTGATGTGGCATTTTATTATTGGCATTTTTGGTCAAGTCAATTGACGACACGTGGCAATTTCTTGGCAAATGTTATGGTGCCACGTGGCCCAGTCATGGGCTGCCATGTGGCACCCCTTTATTGGCTATGGTTTGTTAGTTCAAAAGTTTGTGGAGTTCATGGGGATCAAACCCTGAACCTCCTCTCTCGTCCAAGCTTTAACAAATTCCACCGTGCCAACGCGCCACCATAGTAGTTCATACTATGTAATGGATTTAAATTTATTTAAATTTACATTAAGGTTAATATGGTAGGGGTTCGAGCCGGGGCTTAGCCCCAGCCCGCGGTATTTTGTATTTCCATGCGACCACTTACTACATGGAGGCACGCAAATGTACCCACATTTGTATTACATTTCACATGTGACCATTCTATGTATATGGAGGGTGCGGTTTAAAACATATAGCACGGTTACATTACTTTTATAACATATGACCACTTACCAATGGCGCATGAATATGTAAATGACCATGGTTCTATGCCTTTGTACATATGACCATGTTATATGTGCATGGGGTTTTCAAATTATGGTTTGAACGGTTGTATAAACGACCGTCACTTGTCTTATTTTTATTTGCCAATATAAACGGTTAGCCCTTTTACCTTTGCACAAGGTCATATGACCCTAATGTGCCCGAGTGCTTGGCAGTTAGGGGCTGGAGGCACCCTAACCGTCCTACAGTTTTCACAGTTATTCGGTTGCATGCGTGTGTTGGTTTTAAACACGGATTTGGAGTGTGTTCTTGGTTCAAGCACACAGAGGTGCGTTTTGGCGAACCAGTTTTAGCAAGCTTGAAGGAAGAGGATGGCAGGAGGCCTATCTTTCTCATTTTTTTGCCGATTGAGGTGCCATAAAAGCCCATCTAGGGGTTTTTGGATGTCCTGAATCCATTGGCACTATTATCAAGGCCATTTGAGGACTTAGTTTGCAGGATTTTAGCCATTTAAGTTTCAGCAAGCTCTAGGGAGCTTGAAGCCCTCATTGATTGAGGACATGTTTTGGTCAGCCTATGTTTGTTTTATGTGATTGTATAATCATTTTTGGCTAATTGATATGCTACGAACACATTGGGACAGGTTTCAGAGGCTTTTGTGGACTTTTACAGGTGTTTTTTCCAAAGAGAATCTCATGGAAGCTTATGGCCACATGTAGAAGAGATCATGCCCGGATGAGCCATGATCCGTTTTCAGAGTTCTATTAGTCATTTTTGGGGTTTTTATGTGTTCTGATCTCAATGGTACAGTCTGTTTTTCCATTGGAGTTGAGAAACAACTTGTAAAATAATTTTTGACAAATTAATCCCAGAGAGCCAAGTCCATTGATGGAGGCTCAAGGAGTTGTAGCCCGGAGGGGGGTGAACTCCTTTATCATGTTGTGATTGTTATGAGTTTTATGGTTTATTTGCTGCAAGTTATGTTGCTGTGTATTTATTTAAATTACATATTTAACCATATAAAAGAAAAATTCCTCACACATAAACATTCAAAAGAAGATTCATAAACTTAACACATGATTTTATCTTGCATATTGTAACACATGAAGCAAGGTCCTGTAAAGTTTAATTTAATGAAGTAGAGGGTGCTTGCATAGCATAATAGGTCATCCTTCTATTTTCAGATCACCATGAAATATCAATCAAGCTTAAAGAAAACCCCTTGGAATAATATCCATCCTAACCAACTGCTCAAACATCAATAGAATAACGAGCCCATACCCAAATGAAACGATAACCAGTGACACAAGGTGGCTCAAAATCAAACCCAACAACCACATAACAAAAAAATGACTGGGTATGGTGACAAGAACTGTGTGGAGACAACTAGCAAATCTGGACCGAATGAAACCCTCCAACCAAAACTAATAAGGATGACTGAGATATTTCATGGCTTCTACCACTTAGAATAATCAATGAAACTGTGACTTCAACCACCATTTGCAACGAAAACCACACAAACAGTCCATTCTAGAGAAATATCAAAAGTTTACATAGTTTCTAGTCTCAAGAAAAGAACAGACCCATACATCACTGAGCCAATATCTATTTCATAACCAGAGCAGGTTCATGAATGGTGAAAAAGACATACCTGTAACCCAAAAAGTCTTAAAAACGTGAGCTTGGTTGAGCAGTTCTTCCCTTTGCTTGAAAATCAAAGATTAACCACAACGAAACACAATTGAACAATAGCCAAGCTAGGTTGACGGCCAGTGGGAGAGGTATGGAGTGACATGCAGTAAATGCATGTCGCCTCCATCCTCCACTCATTCAATTCCTTAGTACATGCCAACCAACTATCCGTTAATCCATTCAATCAATCTATGCATCGAAACTCACATCCATTACTTGCCAAATGCGCCACCATTTCCAACCATACCATAATGCATATCAAATGTGTTTCCATATAACTCAATAAATCGTATAGCCACTAACTTTGTTAGTTATGACTAACAACAATATTATAAATTCCAATGCATATAGTGTAGCATATTAGTAAAGTAGCATAGTTTAGTTTCTTCAATTTGTATTTTGTCCATATTGCTTATATATCTTTTCAATTGCTCTTATTTTTTGTCACTAGCATGTATCTTGTGCAGGTGTCATAGTAATGAATCAAGGAGAAAATAACAAAGGTAAGGATGGATAACATAAGCCATAACAACATGAAATTAGAGCGTAGAGAAACATAACCAACACATAACATGCCTTATCCATCATCCATTTGTCACAAATAGAGCCAACATTTCACCATCAATCATGTAGAACCTTGTAAGCAGTGTCGAACAATAGCATAATTATCAAGTAAGAACTTGATCCTCCAATCTACAAGGGGTCCCACCTACTAGTATTATATATATCATTAGCTTATAATTAATAGGCTTTAGAAATACTTTGTGGGTGAAATCCTCATTGCGATTTTAAAGAATGCACGAAGATAATTACACAACTTATGATTTGGAATTATTAGCGATTGTTTATGCCTTACAAGTTTGGAGACACTACCTTATTGGACAGAAATTTGAGTTTAAAACTAATGAGTGGATTGCAACACATTTTTACTAAGCGTAACTTGAACGTGTGACAAAGACATTGGTCAGAACGTTTAAGTGAGTATGATTTTGAAATCACATACATTAAAGGAAGTAGAGGATGCATTGAGTTGGAGACCATGCATTTTCTGGGTTATACCACTAAAAATGAACCTTCGGGCAGTGTTTTTGGCATTACAGACTGATGATGATTCGTACAAGGAACTAAAAGACAATATCGGACAAGATAGCATGATGATACCTAGATATGAGGGAAATTCTTTGGACAGTGATGGATTGTTAAGATACAATGGCAGAATTTGTTTACCACCAAATGACGATATGAGAAATTTAATTTTGAACAAAGCTCATTGAGCAATGTATACGACTCATCCTGGAGTCACGAAGATGAAGGCAGATCTTAAACCACTATTGTTTTGGAAGGGAATGAAAAATGATATAGTTAACTATCTGGCGAGATCTCTTGAATACCAACAATTGAAGGATGAACATAGACATCTAGCGGGATTTTTACAACCACATGTGATTCTTGAATCGAAATTGGAAGTTATATCGATGGATTTTATTATTGTATTTCCATTGAAGGTAAGGAGACACGATTATGTTTTTGTATTTTTCGACACTTTGACGAAGAGTGCGCATTTTATTCCAGTTCTTATGACATATCAAGCACCTGACGTAGCTAGAATTTCCGTTAATGAAATTGTAAGATTGCATGATGTACCGAGGAAGATAATATTTGATTGAGGATTGATATTCACTGGACATTTTTGGACTAGTTTCCAAGAGGATTTGGGAACACAAATAAATTTTAGTACAACATATCACCCCAAAACAGATGGAAAAATTGAAAGAACAAATCAAATTTTAGATGATATGCTTCAGATGTATGTGATGGATCAATAAGAACGTTGGGAAGAATTTTTACCATTGATATAATTTGCGTATAAGAACAGTTACCAGAGTTTGATAAATATGGAACCTTTTGAGTTTCTCTATGGATGACCATGTCGAACACCTTTGAGTTGGGATCGACTAGAGAATAGGGTCCTGTTGGGACTAGAAGTGATTCAAGAAATGGAAGATAAGATGCAATCCATAAGGAAAAGGATTAATGAAGCGCAAGACTGAGAAAATAGTTATGAAGATGTGCATCATATAAACCTCAATTATGAGGTTGGTGATAAAGTGTTTTTTTAGTGAAGCCACATAAGAGTTTGATTAAGTTTGGAAAGGGTGTTAAACTATCTTCAAGGTTTGTGAGACTTTCAAAGTTGTATAAAATAAAGCATCCGTGTCTTACTGACTAGCCTTACCTGATTCTTTGAGGTGTATGAATGATGTGTTTCATGTTTCAGTTTTACGTCATTATATTTCAGATCGGTCACATGTTATTGATTTCAGTTCATTGCTAGTATCATATGAGTGGGATCTCATAGTGGATCCAATGCACATACTGGACGATCACACTTGACATCTACATCGTCAATTGGTGGATCATTGCTAGCGGGAAAATCCCCCCTTTAACTATATCATGGTTTAAGATATAGATAGAGTGAATGACTGTCTAAAAGTCAATCTAGTTTCTACTCTACCCCAAACATACCAAAAATAAATGAAAATAAATAAATAGAAGAGAATATTGATAATTGTACGTTTTGTCCCATGTTTGGTGATGATCTCTTCAAGCTCTATAGTTCCAAAGACTGCAAGTCTCCTCCCAAGGTTGACCTGCATCCAAGACTAGGAAAAAAAGGGATACAAGCATGATATTTCTATTCATAAATTAGGGTTAGATATCAAATTCTATGTATAAATCAAAGAAAATACACAAAACATCATCATTTGTGATAGGGAAAAGATATTCTTTTATTCATAAAAGAAAGACCGAAACTTACAATCCATGTCGGCCACCGTTCTGGGAACCTGGTATGGGATCCTCTTTACAATGCTCCAAGTGCACCTTCAGTAGGCTTCTTCTCTCAATATTTTGATCACCTCAAGGGAAGGGAATGGATTGAATGGAAGAAGAAGGGGTTAAAGAGGGAATGTTGAGGAAGTAACTCACAAAAGGTAGAAAATGCTTAGGCAAGGAAGGGAAGTGAAATTGGGCAAAGTTTCACGTTCTTATGCTTAGTTGAGAAATGAGACCCCAAGACCTCATTTTATATGACAAAATGATAGTTATTTGGTTGGGGGATGGGCTATAGAAAGTGAAATGGTTGGGAAACCTTCAATAGCTCGTGAATTCCAACGAATTCCTTACAACTTTTTAATTTTTGCAATTTTTGGAGGTATACGTGGGCTTTGTATTGTACATCAAGCGTATGTACGTGGGCTATATAGAATGAAACAAGTGTATGTACGTGAGATTTAGTGGTGTAGGGTACATACATGCTCTAAAAATTGGTTTTTTAAATAGAGCTTCACGACAGTGATTTGGAAAATTATGCAAGTAAGAGGGCCAATACCATGTATGCATGTGTAGGGAATTTTAGGGCTATAACAGATGCCCCATAATGTATGATGTTATAAGAGAAACTAGTGGCCGAAATACATTACAACATATTTACCAATCCACAAAATTGAGTGAGCCTGGGACCAAAGTTCAGGAGGTGCCATATGCAAAACAACAATTATCTCTCTAAGGCGGGCATACCCATGCTCAGGATGAACTGAATCATGGCTTCCAATCAAATGCACTGAAGATCCATGTCATATAACTATGTAAAGTGCATCTGCGAGCAATACACAATGTATCTACATCTCAAAATTAGTCGAAGATATACAAGTACAATGTGTATCTTCAAGAAGCTAGTGATGCCTATGGCTAGAGATGAAGTCTTCATAGCTTGAGAAACAACTTTAAGATATTAAAAACTCAGGTAGGAGCACAATGGGAGTGTATAAATCACTACCCTGAGGTCTTTGACAGTCCGTCAGGAAAATATAAGAGGATCTCGATGATCAAGAAGAGAACTTCATCGATTTCGAATCTGGACTTGACTAGACATTCGGGATGACCGACTCATGAAATTCAAGAGACAAACTGCAGAAAGGCTGACTCAGGAAGCATGACATTGACATAAGTTGTGATGCAGTAGGCAACACAAAATCTCCATATGTTTGGAAGAGTAACCAAATAGAGGAGGACACAACTCTATGTAGTGATAATATCTTCCTAAGGTCATACGAGATCCCAATGCTTGACGAACAAACAAAATGATGATATTTGTCCAAGGGAGACTCTCTTTGCTTCCAAAAAAAGAATTTGTATTTCCCGTACCCTCTTTTTGGAATATTTGATTTTTTTTCTTTTTCAATTTTGAAAGAGCTTGAAAAAGAATAAAAGAATGGTACATTACAAAGGAGGAATGAGTGTCACAAGAAAGCATACTAGTTCCAAGAACATGGAACACACTAATGCTCAAAGCAAGGAGACATGTGTAGGATAAGGACACTCGAGGAAAATTCCTCCATGGGTCAAGGTGTCAAGTCGCAGAGGCAATAAATGCTTCAAGGATTTCATATAAGGAATGCTTCAAAGGTTCATTTGAGAGCAACATGGAGTTGACATTAGGCCAAATACACAAAGATGAGACCCACAATGCGATTAAGCATGACACAGTAAGACCCCTTATATATAATTTTTTACGAGCCTAGAGAAGGTAAGATTGGTAGTTTTTTCATGTTTAGAGAGTCTGAAAACATGCAAAAGAAGACTCCAGGGAGTACCTTTTTTGGATATAGTCTAGTCGGTTTGAAAAAGGGTTAAAATTGCACCGAAAAAAAATGTCTATTCAAAACCATTTTAATGAGTGTGAAAAAGACGAGCGCTCGACAATATTTTTAATTTTAAGGAGTCTGAAAAGATATTAACTATGGACTCACAACCTTTTTCTGAGTTTAGTCTCCTTAGCCGGAAAAAGTATAAAAGTAACTGAGGAGAACTCTCTCGGCGAGACAAATCTCCTGAGGTGTACATTTTTCTGCTATAATCTACAGGTTGGAAACATGGTTAAACTCATGCTAGTAGATGTTATTCTGGACTAATTTAACAAGTGTGAAGGAATAAGGTCACTCGACGATCTTTTCAATTTTAGGGAGTCTGAAAAGAGATTAACTATGGACTCGGGGGGGGTTCATTTTTTGTAAGTAATCTCCAAGACCCGAAAAAGGTGATAAACCAAAACCAAAGAGAAAGTTCATTTTTTGAATATTTAGTTCCCCAGGCCCAAAAAAGGCTTAAACTTATGCCTAAGAATACTCTTCTAGGGAACCAAAGTTCCTAGAGCATACCTTTATTCGTAAAATTAGCCATCCGGACCGAAAAAGAGGTAAACTACCGCTGGACAAATGTTCCTTCAAATTTCATTTTGGCGAGTGTGATGGTGATCCAAGTGGATATCAGTGGCCACCCACCTTTTCCATCTAGCCCAAAACAGTTTTCTGGCAATTTTGGCAATTTACTATTTTTAGCAGTTTTAACTTTTGGGGCCATTTTGAGGGCCTAAATGAAGGTTTTTCAGATTCGAGCTTCTCAACGATAGAAAAAGGATTGAATTGAGCCCCAAAATTAATCTCCTTGACGATACCTTTCTAACAAGCTATTGTGTGCCCCAAATGGAGATCATATGCCAAAGTTACACCCCCAGGAAGTTGATACACCAAACTACCCAAAATGGGGTCCACAAAACTGTTGGATTTTCATCCTCCGGGGTTAGGGTTTTGGATTTTATGTATGATAAAAATTCCTTTGGAGCCTCATTGTAAAATTATCTTCTTCCGAATGCGAGTAGCAGACACATCGCTTCTCAAAGATAAGCTGCCACCATTCTAGCGAGTCTTTCACTCTGTATTTTTACAGTATTTGTACATTTTCACTCATTAATAGAAAATTGTGTATTATTGTTTCTCTGTATTTATGGTTGCATCTCTGATACATTTTTTTTATATTATTTAATATCTGAGATATCTCTATAAATTGTTTCATTATATCTCCTCTCTCATTTCGTGCCGAAAATAATCTGGGTCAGTGGTATTAGAGCAAGCTGCTCTTGATCGTTTTTCAGTGAATGTCCCTAACGAGGTATGAGTATAGAAAGTTGGGTCTTGAGTTTGTCTCTCTTGAAGACAATATCTCTCACACATCCAATAAACCCTCCATGGTAGAAGAAAATAAAAACGACAGAGCAGACGATTCTATTAATGTGTTTCTTGAGAAAGATCTCACGCAACAGAGGGATGAAATGATGGAGAATTTTTCCCACATCCTTCAATGCTTGCCAATATAAACAGGTGCATATTCATCAAGCGGCCACTTTGGGCATACCTCTCCTTTCAAGGTAAAAGTTAAGTTTGATATTCCCATATTTGAAGGAAAAATAGATGGGGATTCCTTAGAAAAATTGTTAAATCTGCTAGAAGGTTATTTATTTGTTCATAATTTCTTTGATAGGGAAAAGATCAGCTTCACACTCCTTAAGGCTCTCTCCCATGTCAAACATTGGTGGGAAACTTACTGGGAGAAAATTTCCATAGAGGATTTTGGAATATATGGGGTGGAGCCCACTTGGGAGTTTTTTTGGATGCGGTAAAGGAACAGTATTACCTTGTTGTAAACTATGAGGACCAGTACATGATATGGACCACACTACAACAAGAGAGGGGCCAAGCAGTTCTAAAGTTCACCAATACCTTCCATAGCTTGCTCACCAAGCTGGGTATCAAAGACTCTGAATGACATTTGGTTCTGAAATACTGTGGGGCTCTATAAAGATACATCCAAACTCCAATGGATTTTCTGGACATCTAATCACTCGGTGTTGCTTATCGATATACTCTTAAAATCGAGCATAAATTTAAGCACCAGAAAAAACGAGATTTCGGGTGTGAAAATCTTCAACAACCAAAGTATGATAAATACAACACTAACAAACAGTCTCCCGAAAACCATTCCAAGACATAGGAAAAGAAGGCTCGTGGAAAGACGAAGAAGGACACCAGAAAATGGTGTGATTTCCACAAAATCCCTTGGCACAATACCGATGAATGTCGCTCAAAACAATCATTTTTGGTCGAGATCAAAGACAAGGAGCCGAACCATGATTCTGAATCTTATTCAAAAAATATTGATAGAAGACAAATCATCGACGTAGACCCCACTACTATTGTCACGACTGCAACAATTCAACCTAAAGAACCCACAGATCCTGAAGAGGGGGATCTCCTTGTTCATTCATAGATGTGGGTGAAGGGAACCCCGTTGCCTTTTATTGTTGATAGTGGAAGCTAGAAGAACCTCATCTCAACAAAGGTCATCAAATAGTTGGGATTGTCAACAACACCACACCCGCAACCATACAACATTGGGTGGCCTCGCTAAGGATGATATCTTCAAGTCAACCAACAATTTTGATTGTCATGCTGTTAGGACCACACAATGTACCCTTTTTGCCATACTTTTTACCATTATTATACCCTTCATCACCTGTATTTAGTCTCATATTATCACTTCATCTGTTCACTCCAAGGTATACAACGTCCTTTCTCATTACTATATGTTTAATTTGTTTTGCATGACATTTTACATTACTCTCGTACTTAACCATTGATTAGAAGTGCATAAGTGTCCATATTTGCAGAATAGTATTCAAGGCCGATGCTGAAACACAGAACTATCCAAAGTCGCTGTTGTACTGATGCTGAAACACGAAGTTGTTACACAACCGAGGACGCATATGCTGAAACACGGAGCTGCTACACAGTCTAAAGTCGCATATGCCGAAACACGGAGCGACTACATAGTTCAAGGATGCAGATGCTGAAACACGGAGCTGTCACTCCATTCAGAAGTC
>ML793246.1:53614-86239 GCA_009831015.1 Picea engelmannii
AGAGTGTTAGTACTGAGTCTCTGTTTGAGAGTAAGGGTCCTGTTCTCTGATTGCAAGACAATTGTTCTTTCCCATTGCAGTATTACTTTTAATGTAATCCAGGATTCTTAATTAAGCTTTAAAAGAATTGCAATAGGGGAATTTCTTTCCTGTGATTTAATTCAGAGCTTCAGTTCAAGTAAGAATAAATAGTGTGAATTTCTTTACTACAACACTAAGTGCTTTTGGAATTGAGCATATATAGTGCGTGGCTATCTTTGAAACAAAAGACTTCCCTGGGTTGATAATTTATGTTTCACTTGGTTGTTTAAAATTAATTAAGCAATTATAGTGACCAACACATGCGATATCCAACCCTTCAAGGATGAGGTATCATGTGATGTTTTTCCGTTGGATGTCAGTGATGTTATCTTGGGCCATCCATATATGTGGAAGTGCCATGCTATCTATGAGTCTCAACCCCGTAGTGTCATTGTTACTCTGGGGGGTCATCTCTACAGGATACTAGATGTAGTTCCAACTACTGTCCCACCTAAAAAATGTTGCAAGGTAGTATCTCATACTACAAAATTCAACTTCTTCACAATTTGTTCAAAAGGTGAACAGAAGGATACTGCAACCACTACATCCTCGAACCAAGCACCTTCTATCCAACAGAAGCAGGTCGAAAATAATGCAAAAAATTGCAAATATTCCTTATTCACCCAGACATATCATGTAGCTCAACTGGTTGAACAAATTCAACCCCGTGAACAATAGGTTCATGACATCCTTCCACAGTGCAATGTCTCCAGCAAGGCAAGCAACGCACCAAGATTCAATCGCTTTCCCCTCTCCCCCAGGAACTCAATGCAATGTAGAACATTTCCTCCTAAGGAGGGAGGATTAATCCAGGTGTATATCGGTGGCCACCCACCTTTTCCATATGGTTCAAAATAATTTATTGGCAATTGTGCCAATTTACTATTTTTAGCAGTTTTTAACTTTCAGGGCCATTTTGAAGGCCTAAATGAAGGTTTTTCAGGATAAAGCTTCTCAAATATAGAATAAGGCTCTTATTGAGCCCTAAAATGAATCTCCTCAATGATACCTTTCCAACGAGCTATCGTGCACTCCAAACGAAGATCGTATGCCAAAGTTACGCCCCTGGGAAGTTGATACACCAAACTACCCAAAACGGGGTCCACAAAACTATTGGGTTTTCATCTTCCGGGGTTAGGGTTTTGGATTTTATTTATGAATAAAAGGCCTTTGGAGCCTCATTGTAAAATAATATTCTTAGGAATTCAAGTAGTGGACACATCTCTTTTCAGAGATAAGCTACCACCATTCTAGCGAGTCGTTCACTCTGTATTTTTACAGTCTTTGTACATTTTCGCTCATTAATAGAAAATTGTGTATTACTGTATCTTTTTGTTTATGGTTGCATCTCTGATACATTTCTGTTATATTATTGGATATTCAAGATATCTCCGTACATTTATTTATTATATCTCCGCTCTCATATCATGTTGAAAATAATCTAGATCAGAAGGGCATCAAGATCGCTCGACAATATTTTCATTTTGATAGAGTCTGAAAAGGGATTCAAGAAGACTCCAGGGGGTTAATTTTCTCAAATAATCCATACAATATCAAAAAGAATAAATACAGTCTCATTGGATGTTTCTTTCGAAATTTAAAGCGAGCTTGAAAGACAATAAAGTGTTCTCATGAGGGAGTCCTGTGTGGTAGTGTCTACACAAACACTAGGAACATATAAAGGGGAATCCTGAAATAACGTTGAATTAGGATGGTGATTATCATATGAAAGTTGTTCGATAGTGAAAATGCTTCCATTGTGAGGGAAATGCATCACTCAGAAGAGTGTAGACACCACAACATTCATAGAATATACATAATCATGCCCGAGAAGCATATTGAAATCTAGTGGGCCTTGCACCACTATAACATCCACAAGGACAATATTCCCACCTAACGAGATAGGAAACTGAGGAAGAATCCCCAAATATTCACTAGGACATATTTCAAAATCCAACAGATCATGTGATGCAGACACAAGCTCGGGAGAACCCAAATCTTGCCAAGCTGAGGAGGATAAAATACTTGTGGAGGCTCCTTCATCTATAATACATCGGTAAATGATATTTGAATTAACTTCAAACCTTATTTAAAAGGGTGTATAAGAAGAAAGACTAGGATCAACAAGGTCATTCCAATCAAAGGAAATCATCCTAGGAATTGGATGGGGTGTGCTCGAAGTGAGCATAATGTCCCCTTGTTTTGAAAGTACTAAAATGGAAATGCTAAAAACATAGTCGGTAGACACATCACTCTCCAAGAGAAGAGTGGGATCAACTGAAGATTGCATCGGCATGACCACTTTGGTAGACCCGACACTCTCCAAGAGAAGAGTGGGATGAGTTGAATATTGCATCGGTGTGGCCACTTTCTCAACCACTAGCTGAATAGGTTGTGAGACAACATGGTCTAAAGGCGCATCACCCCCCCAAAAGGGAGTTGGATAGACCAAAGATTGCATCGGCACAAGCACTTTCTCAACCACTAGTTGAATAGGTTGTGAGGAAAACTCAGAAGACTTAGAATCAGAAGAGCTTGCAGACATGGACAACAATAGTTGTACCTCGAGAAGGCCAGGGCATAAATGAGTAAAGTGATATCCCTTGCAAATATTACAAGGGAACTTAGGCTTGCGTCCTATCCGTCTAGGTTTCTCAACAAACTCAATGCCCTTAGCATGAATAACAGTGGTTGGTTGCACATATTCAACATGACTTGCATATGTTGGTGATTGGTTGATAACATGACTTGTAGAGGCTACAAACATATTACCAGCATGACTAGCAATGACTTAAATTTTCCCCCCAGCATGACTTGTAGAGGCTGGGTGGTGGTCTTCAATATGACTTGAAGAGGTTGACGAACTATCTCCAACATGACTCCCATAGGTTGGTGATTTACCCCCAGCATGACTTGTAGAGGCTGGGTGGTGGTATTCAACATGACTTGTAGAGGTTAATGACCTATCTCCAACATGACTCGCATAGGTTGGTGATTTATTCTTCCTATTCTTCCTCTTTCTATTTTGTTTAGATTTCCGGTTACTAGTAGCTATACTTTCACTAGGCAAGGAAGAAGGAGGAGGAGAAGACTTTGTTGAGAAAGGAACATCAACATGATTCTCATGACATAAGGTGATTAACTGAGACACGTCAAGAGTGTTCAGGACATTTGGAATGGTACCCAACGAAACTGGTAGTCCCACATTCAACCCGGGAATGTACAAAGTGGCCATCAAAGAGACACCAACATTTCTGAAAAAAGGAAAAGCACAAGAATCCTATTTTGTAGGGGTTCCTTGGTTGGTATTTTTGGGAACTTTATCCATGAATATCCTATGCATAGGTTCTCCCCTTGTGGCATCGTTCAAGTTCATAAAAGTCTGACACATTGACTCTAGCAAACCAATGTTATAAAAAACAACGCCTATAAAAAGGAAGCTTCATGTTTCTAAGCAGAAGACCGAAAAGTCCTCACAACTGGAGGATTGGGAGGTCTACCACATCAAGTCAGAGACACAAAGTAATTAATGAATAACTCACTATGGAAAACTAGGGAGCACAAAGCACACACTAAAAATTTCCTAAAGATAAATCAATAAGTCAACTAACTAGTGGGAAGGATGGTTACACCAACCGACACTAGAGCAACTGACCAGTGTAAGTGAAAATAAAAAATGGAAGAACCCTTTGGGTACACTCTGCAAAGCACAATCCGATGCCCTCCCTAGGTACTGTGGTATACCCCTGCAGTCACCCGTGTAAGTCCATAAAATATGGGAAACTAGGTTTCCAACTCGCAGTCAGTCACCAAGCAGGTACAATCAACAGTCGAGTAGATTGTAATGAGTAGGATAACAACTCTGAATCCCTTCAAGAGTGTTGAAAGTAATTGGTCTAGAAGACAAATGATGATCACAAATGGATTTGAGGTCCACAAATCTCCGTAGGAAAATGCGATTAGTATTGTTCCTAAGAAAGACCCTTAATACACAATCCCCACTACATTTGGTCAGGCTTTGGAGGGGTTATGTACTCTACCTTTTCTCACATGACCTCCTGTTTATCCCCTATGTTAGAGGGGGATCCCACCTAACTCTTACAACAATGGACTTTAAGACACTCCCTATCTTAGACTCCAATGTTTGTTTTAAAGCGGCCTTGAATATTTTCCTCTTCACACCTAATTCAAGGCCCTAACACCCTAAACTAGTTGGTGAACCCTACAAACCGGAAGTTTAATAAATTTTAAGTTAAGCGGTTGATTTTAAGGCTTGATTTACATAAAGAGTGTGGTCATGCAATTGATGTTGTTTCGGAATCTTGCAAAAAATGAAACTTATAAGAACACTGGCAAAGAAGGATTTTCTTTCTAATTTTTATTTTGAAATACTTTCAAGATGAGAAGAAAACACAAACCTATGCTAATTCTTTTTCTTTTTAAAATAACCATGCAAATCAATAAAAAGAAATAAAGAGGCCTAACTAGCATAAAAATTACGATTTTTTTTATATTTTCCTCCAATCAAAGAAGAACTAACAAAAGATTCTAAAAGAAACTGATGAATGCTAAAATACAACTCATTTTTCTTAAAATTCAAGCTAAAAATGCTTGGAAACACATAGAGACAAGAGGGTTTTTTTTTTGTTTTTTTTTTTTAACTTCTTTAACAAGAAAAACTGAAGGAAAAACTTTTTTTCGTTTTTCAAAGAAAGAAAGAGGAACAAAGAGAAAAATGAAACCAATACTGATAAAGACCCTAAGCGCACTACGGATCGCAGGAATTCAATCAAGAAATAAAAAGGCGGATCTAAAACTTGATAGCTCACTCTTAAAGCTTTTTAGGGAAAACACATGAAGACTAAGGAACAAGTAAACCATAACTTAAACCCAAGCTATGGCCATAGATAGAGACTCTGAATGATTCAATAAAGTCATGAGAAGTCTAAAATTCTATTAGGAAAGAGACAAAATCTCTCTTTATTAAAAAAATACTTTCATGAAACAGAGACGCGAGATGTTGCATTAGCATCCTGCATATGTACGCGGGATGTCTACTGTGCAGAGCGTGTATGTATACAGGCTGACCCAAAATAGTCCACATACACTTCTGAGACTTTTTCAAAAATAAAAAGACAAGGGAGACTTAGAGGGAAAGGCAGGGTGGTATGCACCTTGGAGGTGACCAGAAACCCTAAAAAGACTCAACAAACTTGACTAAAACTCAAAAGACAAACAAAAGAACAATAAACAACCCAAAAAAACTCCCAAAAAACTCTAGAGAGATCCTGAGTATGTCGCCAATTATTCTAGTGGGAAAATACCCCCTTTAATGATACCATGGTTTAAGATATAGACAAAGTGAATGAATGTCTAAAAGTCAATCTAGTTTCTAATCTATCCTAAACATACCAAAAATAAATGAAAATAAAGAAATAGAAGAGAATATCGTTAACTGTACCTTTTATCCCACGTCTGGTGATGATCTCCTCAAGATCTGTAGTTCCAAAGACTGCAAGTGTCCTCTCAAGTCTGACCTGCATCCAATACTAGGAAAACAAGGACTACAAGAATACTATTTCTATTCATAAATTAGGGTTAGATATCAAATGCTATGTATAAATCAAAGAAAATACACAAAACATCATCATTTGGGATAGGGAAAATAGAGTGTTTTATTCATCAAACAAAGAAGTTATGGGTTCCTCTTTACAATGCTTCAAGTGCACCTTCAATAGGCCTCTTCTCTCAATCTTATAATCACCTCAAGGGAAGGGAATGGATTGAATGGAAGAAGGGGTTGAAGAGGGAATGTTGAGGCAGTAACTCACAAAAGGTAGCAAATCCTTAGGCAAGGAA
The DNA here is from genome assembly GCA_009831015.1 of Picea engelmannii. Lineage (NCBI taxonomy): Eukaryota > Viridiplantae > Streptophyta > Pinopsida > Pinales > Pinaceae > Picea > Picea engelmannii. The sequence goes on from ML793246.1 coordinate 59,555, forward strand.
GGGAAGTGAAATTGGACAGAAATTCATCGTTCTTATGCTTAGTTGTGAAATGAGGCCCCAAGACCTCCTTTTATATGAAAAAAGGATAGTTATTCAGTTGGGGGATGAGCTATAGCAGGTGAAATGGTTGGGAAACCTCCAATAGCCTATGAATTACACCAAATTCCTTACAACTTTTAAATTTTTGCAACTTTTGGAGGTATATGTGCATTGTGTATTGTGCAACAAGCGTATATACGTGGGTTGTATAGAATGAATAAATCATATGTATGTGGTTGGTAGTGGTGCAGGGCGTGTACATGCTCTAAAAATTGTTTTTTTAAATAGAGCTTCTCAGCAATGATTTGGAAAATTATGCAAGTAAGAGGGCCAATGCCATGTATGGATGAGTAGGGAATTTTAAGGCTATAAAAAGCATGCCAAGGTCCATTAGGACAATTATAGTCGACATTCTGCTACTTGGGAGGATGCATATGAGATGCGTCAACAATTTCCTGATTTATTTTGATAGTTTGATATATAGATTTGTAGCAACTATAATTATTGCTTTCATTATTAGATTCTACAAACTTCAAGATGAAATTTAAAACAAGAGGGGCTGTATGTAACATCTATATTTTCACTGACCACATTTTCATAAAACTGATTATTCATTGAGCACATTTGCATTAAAGTGATCTGTTTAAACATGGTACAATATGATTATTTGATTTGGTTTATAAGTTTATGATATGATTGAGTATTGAAATTTGATATGTTATTAATATTGTTGTATAGTATTGACAGGTATTATGATGAGGTTTCCTGAGTGTGAAGGAAACATGACATGATGAGGATTTTGATGGCATCGACAAAATCCCTTAGACTCTGGATTGAGTTAGGAAGTGTACTATTGACTTTGATTGTGAGTACTTGATTTATTATGCATGTTTTATATGATGATTTCAGTTATGTATTTCATGTATATGATTTATTAATATCATCTTTTTCAGTGGATGTAGGCATGGTGACGCTAGCTCATCCGACTCACATATGGAGTAGATAGGTCATACATAGATATCATATGGATGATGGAGAGGTGTGGCAACGTCCCTATCATAGCCTACTAGCACTCCCAAGCTGACCTAAACTGAATGTTAATGACTACCTTGTTCCTGAGAGGTTTACGATGCCATGAGGGCAGACTAAGACAGTTACTAACAATGATTTTTGAGGGGCACACAATAAGGAGGATTCCTTATTCCTTACTAAGCCCTTAGTCTCACATAGGGTTGACAAGTGGAGTATTTAATCCAAACGTCATACAACTTCTAATCTAAGTCAATTGACTAGTGACACCCTTGGAGAATGTAGGTGTATCTTGAAGGGAACGTCGCATGAATAATAGTGAGTTAATTTCACTTATATTTGTTAAATTTGGTAGCATCGACGATCATTCTCCAATGAGATGCCATATGGGCCACCCTGTGAGTCAAACCAAAAGTCAGGATGAATGAGATGCTATGTGAGTCTAATGGAAAAGTCAAGGGTAATGTACAACCTCTGTGAGCATAGACAGTCTAGTGAAAAAGTCAGGGGGAATGTACAACCTCTGTGAGCATAGATAGACTATTGCAAAAGTAAGGGGGAACATACAAGCTCTGTGAGCCTAGTCAAACCTTGTGATCCATGAACAAAAGTCAAGGTATCTAGAAAAATTTAGGTTGAATGTAAAATTCCTATGAGCTAGAAACAAACGATATTCCTAATATTGCAAATGATGTAATTATATTGATCTAGTGAGTTGGCACGTGTAAACATTATCCACCATGAACAAAATTTAGAATTTCCTTGTCAAGAGTTGTAACTAAAGTCTTGAGTCTAGTTCTATGTTAGAATGATCTGAAAATAGAAGGCTGACTTGTTATGCTATGCAAGCACCCTCTACCTCATAAAATAAATCTTAACAGGACCTTGCTTCATGTGTTAAAATGTGCAAGTTGGTTTATGTGTTAAGTTCTTGGTTCTTCTTTGCAAAGTTCATGTGTGAGGAATGTTCTTTTAAATGCTTAAATATGTGTTATAGACAAATACACAACAATATAAAGTGCGGAAAATAACACAACAAACTCACAACAATAGCAAGATGATAAAGGAGTTCACCCCTCTCTGGGCTACATCTCCTTGAGCCTCCTTCAATGGACTTGGCTCTTTGGGATTAGTTTGTCAAATGCTCTTTACAAGCTGCTTCTCAACTCCAATGGATTTACAGACTATACCATTGGATTCATAATACATAAAAACCCAAAAAATGACTGTTAAAACTCTGCAAATGGACAATGGCTCATCCAGCAATGACCTCTTCTACATGTGACCTCCAAGCTTCCCTGAGCTTCAATGGAGTAAAAATACCTACATAAGTCCTCCAATGGATCTGAAACCTATCCCAATGTGTTCATAGCATAATAAACAAACAGAAATGACTATTCATTCTCAGAAAATGGATATGTGCTCATCAGAGCAATGCCTCAAACAATGAGGGCTTTAATGGCTCCTGAAGCTTCCTCAAACTTCAACTGTGAAAAAACTAAAAATGGGCTCTTCAAATGCCTGTGAAAACCTCACCAACGGACTCAGAACGTCCAAAAACCCCTAGCTGGGCTTTTACAACACCTGATTTGGTCAAAAATTGAAGAAGTTATGACCTCTGCCATTTTTCCTCTTCAAGCTTGCTGTCACCTGTTCGCCCTTTCGCACCTCTGGAAGACTGAACCTAGCTCCTGAGCGTTTTCGTGTGCATAAACCCAGCACACGCACGTCCCGCAATTGGTGCCAATTTGTCGAACGGTTACCTGGAATAAAGCCCCCAAGAACGAAGGTGTTGGGCGCATGGGGGGACCATATGTCCACGTCCCGTGCATAAAAAGGTTCACCGTTCTTTGTTTAAACATGTGCGTGCCAAGTGGCAGGTAGCCGTTTGAAACCACAAAATAAAACCAAGTTTAAATCCACGGGCCAAATCCACGGGTTAAAATACAACACGCACTATTTCAAATATAGCTCCCGCGTGATATAGTTTGGGCCACATGTGATAACTATGTGACCGCGGGTTTTGCCCTTTGGAACCCCACGCAAATGCATATCCCGGTCACATGTTAAACCAAAAAACCGCGTGCAATTTTTAATGTTGGTCCTGGTTCCAAATCCCCGCATGCAACTCCATGGAATGGTCACATGTGACCACGATAAGACCTCGGGCCAAGAGTTTTAAACACCGCACGAATGGTTTGAATGTAATTTCAGTCATATGTAAATGCTAATACGACCATTGACCATATTCCGATGTAACCACGTGCCAAATGCTATGTGGTAAGTGTTGGCAATAGAACCGGGTTTAAATAATTGAAACTCCCCCGCGCGCTCCTCCGTTGAACGGTCGTATGGTATTCCAATGTAACCACGGGCTGGGGCTTAGCCCCAACCCGACCCCCGTGCCCATATACCATATAATTACAATTTAAATAATTATGAAAACATATGTTTAATAAAACCAAACATGTGGCGCGTTGGTAAGTGGTCTATGCTAAAACGTTCAATGGAGGGGAGGTCCGGGAGTCAAACCCCGCAGTCTCCATGAACTTTTAATAAACCAAATATTAAACCCACATCAAATAAATGGGTGCCACGTGGCAACCCTTCATTGGGTTGTGTGGCACCTTTCCATTGCACATAATCATGCCACGTGTCGCCACCTGACTCGTCCAAAGACAACCAATCAGAACTTACCATGTCAGTAGGGTCACCACGTCATCAATTGCCAAGTCACCGTATGGTCGCCTACGTCAGATGTACGGCCTGCCACGTTAGCTGTACGGCCTGCCCAGTCAGCATCAAATTTTTGCCTATTTGGCCCGGCGAACAGATCGCGATAACTTCTCCATACGGACTCCGTTTGTGAAAATAAATATACCGCCAGAATCAGGAGAACGAGACGAATGCAATGGTACCGTTTTCGTCGCATTCCGAGAACTTTAAAAATTGAGCAAATTTTAGACCCCTGGTCCAGATTGTGATCATAGAACTAAAGTGTAATGTTGAGTTGCAACTAAAGTCTCGAGTCTAGGTCTATTTTAGTAATGTTGAGTTGCAACTAAAGTCTTGAGTCTAGTTCTATTTTCAGTAATGTTGAGTTGCAAATAAAGTCTTGAGTCTAGAACTAAAGTGTAATGTTGAGTTGCAACTAAAGTCTTGAGTCTAGTTCTAAGTTCGAACTAAAGTGTAATGTTGAGTTGTAATCAATCTCAAGTATAGTTCTAAAGTTCGAACTAAAGTGTAATGCTGAGTTGTAACCAATCTCAATTCTAGTTCTAAGTTTGAACTAAAGTATGAAGCTGATTTATGACTAATGCATTCAATCAGGTTACTATTTTGAGCTTTTCCTCTTCCCCTCTTCAACCTATATAAGAAGAGTTCGAACTCTCTCCTCAACACAGTTTTTGCAACACAATTTTGAAATAGAGTTTTCATATGCAGGTTGAGGGTGAAGTAATAGAGGAGCACATCAGTGATAAAGAGGCAGCATATCAAAGGTGTATTTCACCAAGGTCTTGTAATTATGTATCAGGTTAGAGTCATCTTGGAAAGCTCTTTAAGAGAAGTACATTCATGGTGGATATTTGTAAGAGATCTTACATTATTAAAGCAATAAAGGGATATTGTTTGTTGGGGTTTTTCTCCCTGTACAGGGTTTCCCTAGGGTATATATGTTGTTGATATGCATGTTTACTTATCTACATAATTATTTCTATTTGATTATGATTTGAAATTGTTGAAGTGTATTAAGATGGAATCAAAGTATTGAAGAAAATAAAAGAATTAATCCACATAAGAAATCAAGCTCATAATTTAACATGGTATCATAGCTTAGGGCGTGTTAAACGTGTCGAAGTGTCAGTAGCAGGTACACATAGATCCAAGAGAGCTTGATTAAGTTTCCAATGTGAGGACCATGGCATCCTCCATTTCAGCCAGGGCCGAAGATAGGCTCGAAGGAGCTACCAAATTTAAAGTGTGGAAGCTCTGTATAACAAATATCTTGCAAGAGCATGATATTGAGCAGTATGTGACCACAGTGGTGGAGGAACCGATGAATAATGTAGGAAGAACGACTTTCAGGAAGAGTCAAGAAAAGGCCAAACGAATCATCTTTGACTCATTCAAAGACAGTATAATGCCTGCAATGACTTCGTTGATGACTGCCAAGGATTTTATGGATACCTTGGTGAATCTGTATGAGAAACATGCTCCAAGTCAAAAGAGGACACTTAAGCACAATCTTAATCATTTGAATATGGAAAAAGGCGAATCAGTGGCATCTTTCTGTTCCAGGATAGCTCAAATCAGAAATCATGTTTTGGTCACAGGGGTGACAGTGGACGATGATGATTTAGTGCAGGCCATTTTTTATGGTCTTACTTCTTCGTAGGAGACCTTCTTATCTAGTGTAAGTGGGAGAGAGATTCAGCCCACATTTGAGAGGTTATGGCATGATTTCCTCTAGGAGTAGAGTCACACAACTACTAGGAGTGAGCCAACGAAAGAAGAGCACTCAGCTTTAGCGTCAAGATTCAAGGGAAAGAAGAAAGGCACTTTCCAGAAAGGCTCTCAATGGAAGCCAAACATCAAAGGTACATTCAAAGGAAAGAATATTGATACATCTAAGATTAAATTCTTTAGTTGTAATAAGTTGGGTCATTTTTCTAAATATTGTTGGTTTAGAAAGAAATATCCTAGGAAAGGGAAACATCATGCCTCAACTGCTGAGGATGATGAATCCAAAAGAAATAAAAAAAGTCCTTCTAATGAGAAATAAAATAGGAAAGAATATTATTTGGTTTCTTCTTTATCTAGTTCAGTTTCCACGGGGCCGAAAACTTGGTTAGTAGACAATGGTGCATCAAAGCACATGACAGGGTACAAGGAGATCCTCTCATATTTTGAGACAAAATCTTTTGCAGAGCAGGTTGAGCTTAGGGATGAAAAATGTTACAATATAGAGAGAGTAGGCTCTATCTCATTCCGATTGGAATTTGGGGCTAGAATTCATGTTGATGAAGTATTATATGTTCCAGGGCTCAAGAAGAATCTATTATCAATTGCAACCCTTGACGAAAAGGGATATTGGGTGATCTTCAAGGACAAGAAGGAACTACTATGTGCTAAAGGTATCCACTTAAGTACAACATAACCCATTGGAACTCGTAGTGGACTGTACATCGTGTTAGGACAGTCAGTTCAGGAATTGGCTCATGATGCGACTAGCTCCAGTGAGTTGTGGAACAAAAGACTTGGACATCTTCATTACAAAGCTCTTCCAGATCTACAAAACATGGTATGTGGCATGCCCTCTATTTCTCTTACTAAAAATGAAATTTGTAAGGGATGCATGCTAGGTAAAAATATAAAGAAAACATTTCCTAGTAGTGACAACAGAGCCCAGGGAATCTTAGATCTGGTTCATTCTTATGTATGTGGTCCCATGTCATATCCCTCACTTAATGGTTGTTTGTATTATGTCATTTTTATTGATGATTACTCAAGAAAATGTTGGATATATTTTCTTAAAGATAAAAGTGAGACATTTGATAAATTCAAAGAGTATAAATCCTTTATTGAAAAGAAGATAGGAAACACATTAGAATCCTTAGAACAAATAATGGAGGAGAATTTGAATCTCTTCAGTTTGAGGATCTCTGCAAGACAACAGGAATCAAGAGACAGTTGACCATGCCATATAACCCTCATCAAAATGGTGTTGTTGAGAGGAAAAACAAAACTATTTGTGAGGCAAAGAAGGCAATGATGTTTGACCAGGATCTGTCGAATTCTTTATGGGCAAAAGCTACCTCCATTGCAGTGTATATTCAGAACAAGTGTCCACATGCTATTTTGAAGGACAAGACTCTTGAAGAAGACTTCTCAGGGATCAAACCTGAAGTAGGGAATCTAAGGATGTTTGGATGTCCTGTGTATATTCATGTCCCTAAGGAAAAGAGGACAAAGATGGAACCCTCAGGCAAGAAAGGGGTTTTTGTGGGGTACAGTGAGAACTCCAAAGCTTACAGGATTTATGTACCAGGTCAGAGGAAAATAGAGGTAAACAAATATGTGACTTTCCATGAGGAAGCCGCATTTAAGAAATCTAGAGAGCTTCAATAGGATTCAGAATAAGTTCAACCAACTTCACCCTTTTTTGAAAATAAAGAGTCAAATGATCAGAGGGGGGAACCTCATGAAGGGCCAAGTTATGAGCCCCTAGAACCTGCTGAAGTTTTAGAAATAAATCTTGAAGAACCTCCTGCCAAAATGAATCCAGGGTGGCTTAAAGAAATAGTGTAGGAAGCAGAAAGGATAGTTGCTCCCATAGGAACTTTCAGGGAAAGGAAGAGGCCTCATAGGTTTGGAGGCTATGTTTCTCTAATGAGAAGCATTAGTGATGCTGAACCTTCTTCATTTGAAGAAGAAGATAAATTACAAGCATGGAAGAATTCCATGCTTGAGGAATATAGGTTCATTATAAAGAACAATGTTTGGGACATTGTGCCAAGGCCAAAAGACAAATCAATGGTTTCTTCCAAATGGGTCTATAAGATCAAACATGCAGCTGATGGAAGTGTGGAAAAGTTCAAAGAAATATTTGTAGCTAGAGGCTTCACTCAGAAAGAAGGAATCGACTACAAAGAGACTTTTTCTCCTATACCCATGTATACCTCCATTCGAGCTATTATTTCTTTAGCTTTCATACTTGGTTGGAAACTACATCAGATGGATGTAAAAACAACATTCTTGAATGGAAAGATTGAACATGAGGTATTTGTGGAACAACCAGATGGTTTTATATTGCATAACAAAGGAACTCATGTATGAAAGCTAAGGAAGGCCTTGTATGGTCTTAAGGAAACTCCCAGAGTTTGGTATGATAGGATTGATGGCTTTCTTAAAAGCCTAGGTGTTCAGAGAAGTGATGTTGATGCAAATCTATAATTCAAGGTAAGAGGTAATCAACCTGTTATACTAATCTTGTATGTTGATTATCTCTTTCTAATAGGAAATGAAGGTCTAATAGCCTGTTGTAAGAAGGAGATAACCTCAAAATTCGAGATGAAAGACTTAGTCTTGATGCATTACTTCCTAGGATTGGAAGTATGGAAAAGACATGGTGAGATATTTTTGGCACAAGGAAAATACACAGTGGATGTACTAAATAGGTTTGGTATGATGGATTGAAAATCCATGTCTACTCCGATGGTTACCAACTTGAGGAAGTTGCATGATTCTAATACAGGTTCAGATTTGGTGGATCCCACCATGTATAGGAAGTTGATTGGATCATTGATGTACATGATCCATACTAGGCCATATATATGCTATGTAATGATTGCAATGAGTCAATTCATGACTGAATCAAGACAGTGACACTAGGTGGTAGCAAAGCACATCTTCAGATATCTTAGAGGGACCATTACTTATGGTCTGAGATATACATCCAGTGATGGTTTATTTTTGCATGGGTATGAAGATGTTGACTGGGAAGGAAGCCCAGTGGATCAGAAGAGTACTTCCCACTATTGCTTTAGTTTAGGATCCACTATGATCTCTTGGTCAAGATGAAAGAAGGGATCCATTTCACAGAGTACAGCAGAGGCTGAGTACATTGGGGCAAGTGATGCTAGCAAGGAAGAAGTATGGCTAAGAAAATTAGTTTCTGGGTTGTTTGGTGACAAGATCGAGATGATGGTGGTTCACTATGATAATGAAAGTTTCATAAAATTGACAGAGAACTTGATATTTCACGAGAAGTCAAAACATATTGACATGAGGTACCACTACATCTGAGACTTGGTCCAGAGAAAAACTGTAAAGTGGCAGTACATAGCCACGAGTGAGCAGGTAGCTGATATCCTAACCAAGCCTTTGACCTCGAGACAGTTTGTGCATTTGAGAGGCAAGCTTGGTGTGGCTGAGAATGACTCCCTCACTGAGAGGGAGTGTTAAATTTGGCAGCATTGACAATCATTCTCCATTGAGAGGCCATATGGACCACCCTGAGGCTAGCCAAGGAGATTTGGAGAATCAAACAATCTTGTGAGGTATTGATAAAAGCCAGGGGGGAATGGACAACCTCTGTGAGTCAAACCAAAAGTCAGGAAGAACAAGATGCTATGTCAGTCTAATACAAAAGTTAGGGGGAATGTACAATATCTGTGAGCATAGACAGTCTAGTGAAAAAGTCAGGGGAAACGTACAACCTATGTGAGCATAGATAGACTAGTGAAAAAGTCAGGGGGAACACATAACCTCTGTGAGCCTAGTCAAACCTTATGATCCATGAGAAAAAGTCAAGGTATCTAGCAAAAGTTAGGTTGAATGTAAAATTCCTATGAGATAGAAACAAACAATATTCCTAATATTGCAAATGATATAATTGTATTGATCTAGTGCATTGGCACGTGTAAACATTATCCACCATGAAGAGAATTTCGAATTGCCTTGTCAAGAGTTGTAACTAAAGTCTTGAGTCTAATTCTATGTTAGAACTAAAGTGTAATCTTGAGTTGCAACTAAAGTCTTGACTCTAGTTCTATTTTAGTAATGTTGAGTTGCAACTAAAGTCTTAAGTCTAGTTCTAAGTTCAAACTAAAGCATGTCAGTCTCAAGTCTAGTTCTAAGTTCGAACTAAAGTGTAATGTTGAGTTGTAACCAATCTCAAGTCTAGTTCTAAAGTTTGAACTAAAGTGTAATGCTGAGTTGTAACCAATCTCAAGCCTAGTTCTAAGTTTGAACTAAAGTATGAAGCTGAGTTATGACTAATGCATGCAATCAGGTTACTATTTCGAGCTTCTCCTCTTCCCCTCTTCAACCTATATAAGAAGAGGTCGAACCCTCTCCTCAACACATTTTTTGCAACACAATTTTGAAATAGAGTTTTCATATGCAGGTTGAGGGTGAAGTAATAGAGGAGCACATCAGTGATAAAGAGGCAACATATCAAAGGTGTATTTCAACAAGGTCTTGTAAGCATTTTTTAGGGCAGAGTCATCTTGGAAAGATCTTTGAGAGAAGTACATTCATGGTGGATATTTGTAAGAGATCTTACATTATTAATGCAATAAAGGAATATTGTTTGCTGGGGTTTTCCTCCCTGTACAAGGTTTCCCCATGGTACATGTGTTGTTGATATGCATGTTTACTTATCTACATAATTATTGCTATTCGATTATGATTTGAATTTGTTGAAGTGTATTAAGATGGAATCAAAGTATTGAAGAAAATAAAAGAATTAATCCACATAAGAAATCAAGCTCATAATTTAACAATATTAACATCTTATATCGCTACACATTGATTTCAATGATTATATTACCGATTTTTAAATATTATGTGGATCCTTATGTAAATAGTTTTTAATGGTCATATTATATCGATCGATTTAAACATTTATTTTAATGATTATAATAACGATTAATGACATTGATTTCAAGGATTAGTATAATGATATTCTATATGAATCAAAGTAAATAATTGATTCAATGTCTTATATTTATGAATGTTTACATTTAAGTCTTGATGTTATTGGATAGTAATGAATTGTAGTAAAGTTCTATTTAATATTTTATATCAATAATCATAGTAAAGTCATTCCATTATATGAAGCATGATGGAATTTGTAATGTTGTGTTTATGATGATATACATTAACTATTTCATGTTTATTGACGTATTTAATTGCCTCAATAGTGAGTTTACTTATGGTTATCTAGTAGAATATAATTTATTTATGTCTACTTATCCTTTGTGAATAAAAGAAGGATTTTCCAATTACTTAGACAATTAAATCCTTGGAATAAAAATTTACTTATGCACAACTAATTAAATTTATACTTTCCTTTAATGCGTTGGTTGTACAACGATAAATTTGGATGGAATTTGATAACATTGTTTCCTTGTTATGTCTTAGATAGATCCTTATTAAATGTCAATCCTTGATTATTTCTTGAAGTTAAGATTTAGTGAATTGCACAACAATGATTCTAGTCAATCAAATTATTGATGGTGTTTGTTATTAGTTGTGTGATTCGTAAGATTATTTAATTTTAGTAAGTTTAACTTAATAATATGTTTTACTTACTCTTACAAAAAAAAATATTACCTATGATTATCCCAATTCAAGGTTGATGTTTTTGTAATTTCTTATGCATTGTTGAGCATAACCACAGGTGTGTTACAAGAATGGATGTTATTTTTAAAGAAGTTAAGTCTTCTCCCATAGTGGTGTAGCCAGTAGAGCATGGGAATAATTTATTGTTTTAGCTACCACACGTGATCGATAAATTTAAACCAAAAAATGAACAAGGTGTTCATGATAGATTGGATGAGGAGGAGGGTTCAAAGATTTCCTAAGGGGAGGAATAAAATCCACCTCAAACTTTAAGGAGGTCCACTTGGAAAAGAAGGAAACTAAGAAGGTATAATTATAGTCCATCTCATTTTGTGTATATATTTTCTTTATTTTCTAACATCGGTGAGCCTTTAACTATGGAAGAGGCGATGGATATGGAAGATAAGGAATCCCGAATATTGACCATAGATAAGGAAATGGAGGCACTCATAAATAATGATACATGGGACATTTTATCATTTCCCAAAGGACAAAAACCCATTAGAAGTAAATGGGTGTTCAAAAAGATCGATTTAGATGGAAATGTTGAAAAGAACAAGGAATGGTTGGTTATGAAAGGATATTCCCAAGTTGTGGGGATAGAATTTGATGAGATCATTTCCCCATTTGCTAAATTAACATCCATTAGGTTCCTATTATCTATAGCAATAGATTTTTATTTAAAAATAAAATAGATGGATGCAAAAGAAACATTTCTACATGGTGGCTTGAAGGAGGAGATCTATATGACACAACTACAAGATTAAATTGAAAATGGTAAAGAGTCATTGGTTTGCAAATTCAAAAATTATTTAGATGGTCTTGTCGATCCCTTTTCCTGTCAAGGATAAGATTCAAGATCGTATGGAAACCTCATGGGAATTTGGAGATACCCTCTTCATTTTTATAGAGGTGGTTCTCCTCTGTTTCTCACTTAGATAATGATTATATCAAGATTCAAAATAATTGAATTCTCATTCATCGAATATTTAATGCCAGTGAGTGGAATAGGAAATGAAAACTTGTAAATATTTTGCAAACACAATTTCAACATAAAGAAAGAAAATGAATTTGTTCTCCACCATAACCATTTCATATATCATAGCAAGAGAAAGAAAAACATTTGAAGCAAGAAAAAAATAACATAGAGTAACATAGATGGTCCTTTTCAGAGAAATTTAAATGATTTATAACATTCATTTCATACAGATGTAAAGGAAACTCATTCTAAATATTTCATATTTAAATAAAAGTTAGAAACCACAAAAGTCATGATCTCCCAAATAGCTCTCTATGGAGTCAAAATAATAAATACAAATTGTTGTTCAATCTCAGATAAAATGTATGCAAAATTGGCACAACATAGTATTGATTATACTTAAACAAGAAAATAAGAAATGTGTTTATGATATTGGACTAGGAAGAGGCTCCCATGGACAATGTATTAATAAAAGGAAACTTGGAATACAAAGGAAGCAATGAGAAATCGGTCTTTCACACACACAAAAGTATTTGGATGAAATGATTAGATGATCACATACTAAGAAAAATATAACCAAGGGAAATTCTTCAAACAAGACTTATACTCACAAAAATGGAAGTAGGGAATGGTAGTTTTTCCTCACTTTTTTTTTCTCACTCTTTAAATAAGAAACAACATTATCAACCGCTACTATCATAATCATTTCTTTAATCTTAAATATCACGATGGGTTATATATATTACTTCTAACACACCCTTGATGGAAATATTGTTATTGATGTCAACAGTCGAAGTGATGATCTGTAATGATGAAATATATCAGATGAGATTGTCGTTGATGTCAACATGTATATCAGTCAGCGGAAGATATCAAATAGTGTGCATAGATCGAAAGAGAGAATAGGGGAAGTGAATAATTGAAATATCAAATCTCAGAAGGAATAACACATTGCACAGTGAGGAAATCTGTGACTATTGTTGATCACGATTGGATAAAAAATGATTCAATGATCAAGATCTGAAGGAAGAAAATATTGTAGATATGTTGTCAAGATCAATGAAAATACTGAACATTTGATCAATGCACAAAATAATTGGGAGGCCTCAACAGTCGTCCAATCAGAGTGAGAATCTCATTAGCCATCCAATCAAGAGGTTGATCATGTTCATTGTCTCATATAATGGACAACGATCATATGGGTGACCGTGATATTGAAGATCGTTGGAGGATCGTGACCATCAGATCAAAGCGGGGAGGACCAACAATGGTTAGATCCAGTAGAGATGCAAGGAGGATAAGCCCTGGAGTCAACACTCTAAAGGTGAGAAATGATCATAGCTGTTGGATCCAGAGGAGACGTGTCGAGTGATTGGAATTTCGTTGACTCGTATATCAGGAAAGTCAAAGGTAGTGTTGCATGAACTCGTGATTTGATCAAAGCCATCGATTAGAAGGAGAGATATCAGTCGTTCATCTGGAGAAAATAGGATAATCAAGATAAAAAGGTTGTGAGTTCGAATCTTCGAATATCCGTCAACCGTCAGATAAAACCCGAGTTATTGTCAAACCATTGGATTCGAAGGAAGGTGCACGAGACAAATTCTGAAGAGATCCTAGATCTTGGTTGAAAGGAGAACACGTGGCAATGCATCAACGAATTCGGGGATTTGTGATTCATAGAAACAGTGATGAGATTTGTTCAAAATACCGAAATGCAAAAATGAGAAACACTCAACCATGGGTCATAACCTGAGGTCACATGTAAAACGGGTTATGGAAGAGGATCTAGCACCTTTAGTCAAGATTTCTCCATTTCAGAGATTGGGAGGTTGGACATAACATAAAACAAACAAACCCAAAGGTCGAAGCCCCGAATTCGAGGAAGCAAGACACGTTGACAGACCACGTTGATAGAGCAAGTCATCTATGACACGTGGCATAGTCAGATAGTGACAAGTGTCAAAGTAAAATTGGCATTTCAGGCACGTATATATCGTGAATTTGAATGACACATGGCAACTACTTGGCATGTGACAAGTCATCATGTGACATCAGTAGGTTTACATCACGTCAGGAGTTTTACATAGCAAGAAAATACTCTAATATCCCAAAGTCCCAAATGCCGAAATTCTGAAAGGGACACGCGTCAGTAGATTGACATCTTTGGAGATTTGACATGCTAGAAGTCACAAAAATGCCAAGGGAAAAGTGCCAAAGAGATGAAGTCATGAAGGCCAGAGTCCCGAAGTCCCGAAGATGAATTTTTGAAGTGGACACGAGTCGTCCGATCTGAAGATCACTTCGGGAGTGCTCTCGACCATTGATCTAATACAGTGGAAGGTGTTATAACCCTAAATTGCACCATACATGCTTACCTGGCATCAGGCCATCTCATATCCCTTCTTTGCCAAAGCACTACTGAACAAGTCTTTAAAAATCCTCTTTTATAAAGGCCCACACGCCCTACTCTTTTACTGCACACGTGTACACGCTATTTGATTTAAAACAACCCACGTGGACTAACAAAAGCACGAAAAAAGGAAATTTGCTAACAGAACACACAGCTCTGGGTGAGTTAACTTAAACTAAACTCCTAGCCATTTATGGCCGAGGGTTCGTCCAAATACCTAGCTTCTTCTAGCCTATAAAATAAGGGCTAGGGGTCCTATTTGGAGGAGGAAAAATATAGCAAAGAAACTCTGCCCATTTGCATATTCTCATTGTCCCAATCCTTTAGCCATCCTTATACCAGAAGAGAGATAAAGAAAAGAACTTGGAGGACAATTGAAGAGGAGCCCAGGATTAGGTTCACGGAATGGTGGTCGGTCTCAACGTTTTGTAAGTTGACTCATTAAAAGTAATAAAGAAAATGCTTTTCCCGTCCCAATTCATGAGTTATTCATAATTTGTTAAGTACATGTTTGAATTTCTAACCTGTTAGTCTATAGGTAAGATGCATGTGTAGTTGTTGCTTGTCTTGTATGCAGGTCAACATTGGAAAGGAGAACTGTGAACAAGTGATCAAGTGCGACAAGGGATTGACATCAAATGCCTGGAACAAGGTAGGTTGATCTAGCCATGTTTTATTGAAAAGAAATAGGATTTAAGTCTAGGGACGAAGGTAGAAAGTAGTTTTTCTCTTGGTCATATCTACATGCAAAGCATAACCCTATTTGCTAGCTATCTGACCTCAAACAACCCTCATGGACCGACAAAAGTGCAAAAAAAGGAAAGTTACCGAGCTTACCTTCTCTGGGCTCGTTAAACTTACATTGAAGGACGTTACCATTGTGTGTTTTGTTAATCGCGTTTGCATATCTTATACGCCAACTTTGTAATAGTTTGCTTCTTTGTTTTAACACCCTTGGCCCCCAGAGGATTTTTCCTGAGTATCATTATATTAGAACATGAGTCTTGTCCTTACACCTTGAACTTGTATGTTTTCAATACTCATTCCTCCATTGTAATGTAACATTCCTTTATTCATTTTCCCACAATTATTGAAAAAAGATAAAAAAAATCAAATATACCCCCAAAAGAGGAAGGGAAAAGTATTTTCTTTATTGGTAGCATAATGAGTCACCCTTGGATAAAGCACATCTGTTCATTTGTTCATCAGACTATGGGATGTAGTACGACCTTAGGAAGTTTTTTCTCACTATATAGAGTTGTGTCCTCCACTGTTTGGTTATCCTTCCAAACATATGGAGAGTTTGTGTTGCCTCCTTCTTCGTAGACTTATGATTAATACCATGCTGCCTGAGTCTCATCATTTGTCATGCTATTGTCCAAGGGAAGTTTGTCACCAAGCCTGAGTCGGCCCCTCTGCAATTTTTCTCTTGTCCTCATACCCGACCATCCTGAATGTCCAATCAAGTCCTTATTCGAAATTAATGAAGCCTTCAGTCTGATCATCAATTCCATGACCGATGAGCTGTCAAAGACCTCTGGGTAGTGCAGTCGTACACTCATATTACACTCCTACCCGAGTTTTGAATATTTTGAAGTAGTTGCTCGAGCTCTAAAGAT
Source organism: Picea engelmannii (assembly GCA_009831015.1). Lineage (NCBI taxonomy): Eukaryota > Viridiplantae > Streptophyta > Pinopsida > Pinales > Pinaceae > Picea > Picea engelmannii. The sequence goes on from ML793246.1 coordinate 75,762, forward strand.
CTCATCTCCAGCCATCAGGCTGTATCAACTTCTAGAAGATTGATACTCTATATGTATATCTTTTTGATTTCGGGATGTAGCTCCTCTGTGTACTGTTTGTGGATACTCTTTATATAATTATATGACATGGATCTATAGTGTATTTGATTGGTAGCCATGATTCTATTTTCTCCTGAGCATGGGTATGCCTGCCTTGGTGAGACATTTGTTATTTTGCAGACGACGCCTCTCGGCTCCTGATCCTTGGGCTCAATCGTTCGGCACATCAGTAAAGATTGGTAATGTATTTCATCCATCAGATGCTCTTCTGCCCTCACACATTAGGGGGAATCTGTTATAACCCTAAATTGCACCATACATGCTTACCTGGCATCAGGCCATCTCAGATCGCTTCTTTGCCAAAGCACTGCTGAACAACTCTCTAGAAATCCTCTTTTATAAAGGCCCACGCGCCCTACTCTTTTACTGCACACGTGTACATGCTATCTGACCTCAAATAGCCCACGTGGACCGACAAAAGCATGAAAAAAGGAAAGTTGCCGACGAAACAAACAGCTTTGGGTGAGTTAACTAAAACTCCCGACCATGCATGGCCAAGGGTTCGTCCAAATACCTAGCTTCTTCTAGCCCATAAAAGAAGGGCTAGGGGTCCTATTTGAAGGAGGAAAAATATAGCAAAGAAAATCTACCCATTTGCATATTCCCATTGTCCCAACCCTTTAGCCATCCTTATTCCAGAAGACAGAGAAAGAAAAGAAGTTGGAGGATAGTTTAAGAGGAGCCCAGGATCAGGTTCATGGAACGGTGGCCAGTCTTGACTTTTTGTAAGTTGACTCATTCAAAGTAATAAAGAAAATGCTTTTCCCATCCCAATTCATGAGTTATTCATAATTTGTTAAGTACATGTTTGAATTTCTAACCTATTAGTCTATAGGTAAGATGCATGTGTAGTTGTTGCTTGTCTTGTATGCAGGTCAGCATTGGAAAGGAGAACTGTGAACAAGTGATCAAGTGAGACATGGGATCGAAATCAAACACCTGGAACGAGGTAGGTTGATCTAGCCATGTTTTACTAAAAATAAATAGGATTTAATTCTGGGGACGAAGGTAGAAACTAGTTTTTCTCTTGGTCATATCTGCATGCAAAGCATAACCCTATTTGCTAGTCTGTAAGGAGATTTCCCTCACAAAAGAAGGATAGTGTAAGCTTGATAGACTAAGTCACAAAGTAAATGGTGCCCATTCATCTCAATTCTTGATTAAGTCATAGCCGTAGGATTTAGTAGTCAAAGGATGAGTGTAGGGTTAAAGTTGACCGTTGATCTGTTTCCGCAAATATAAACGTGAACCGTCTGATTGTATCGATGATATCATAATCAAGAGTTTTGTAATGTTGTAAGTCACGAAGACCTAAAGGTCAAAGTGCCGAGATCTTGTTAGTCGTCCATCTCATCGGGAGAATGAATCGTGGTCATTGAATTGATAAGCACTCATGCACTCGTCTTTCTTAAACGTGAGGTCATCGCCATTGGTCATATGGTAACGAGATTTAAAAGGGGCAGATTGTAATGCGTTGCCTAAATTTTTTAGCCCGTGATTCTATGCCATTGGTCATATGAAAAGGATTTGAAGGGAGCGTCTCATACATATTTTATTTGACAGAGAATTACACCAGAACAATGCAGAGAATCGATATATGATAGAATATGGTCTGTTGGTGAACCAAGAACACAACAGAAACATGAGTACAATTTAATGAGTCGATCCATGTCTGTGATCAACTCATGACAATAATGAACCGATACACATTCATGATTAAAAGAGAATAAATCATGAAAATATGAATAAAGAATAAAAAGGAAAAATGATATTAATTAAATTTTATATTATCATTTTAAATGAAAAGGTACAATGGTTCAAATGAAGGGACATAATGTTTTAAATTTCACACCAATTTGAAGATTACATAAATGAGAAAAAGTGGTTAGAAGATGGTGTCTCTGAGGTTCATATTAGAAGATAAAAAATAGTAGCAGAGTCCAGGATGAAGAAAAGTTCGTTCTAAGGTGCCTATCAATGTCTTATTGAATATCAAGAAGAGAAGAAGATAGATAAGTAGTTATGCAATCCAGTACTTGATACAGAAGATCATAGAAGGAAAGGTTGCAACAGCCTAGTAGAAATTATAGCAATAGTTGCATGAGTCAAATTCAATGAAATACAAAAGAGAATGTATTACATTATAATATAAGGGTGGTTGGGTGGTGGAAGGGTAGGTTGGTGCTTGCAGAGGGAGTTGGTGCTTCCTTGTTAGTTGTAGCTGACTACACAGGGGGTCGAAGCCTCCTACTAGTTGGTGTTGGTGAACAAAGTGAGTTGGTGCTTACTTGTCAGTTGTAGCTGACTAAACAGGAAGTTGAAGTCTCCTACCAGTTGGTGCTGGTGAATGAGGGTGTGGGCACATCCTTCCAGTTGTAGCTAGTAAATGGGGTGTGGCAGCATCCCTTCAATCGTAACTGAAGAAACTTGTGGAATGTCTCTCCATCAAGTTGTAGATTGAAAACAATTTTGTATAATAACATTTTATTAATGAGAAAAGAGTTTGTGGTTTTCCCTGCTGGGTTCCACGATAAAATCTTGTGCTCATAAGGGTTTGTTGTTCATCATATATTTATTAATTGAATAATTAATATGTGTTCTTAATATGTATGAAGTTAAAAAGAAAAAGTAGGCAATACTGATTCACCCCCCCTCCCTCTTAGTATTGCTGGATATTCCATCAATTGGTATCAGAGTAGGGTTCCTTTAAGAATAGTCTAACATAATGAAAGGAATACTAAATTAAGCACACATGGATGGACAAATGATTTACACTGAGAATGGAACTCCAATACCTAGAAAATAAGAATAGATATTTTGGAGTACAAGAATGGAAAGTCATCTAAAGGCATTGGGACATGATGTATGGAATTCAGTGATCATTGATTACCACCCACCAAGCACAGTAAGGAATCCAGCTCAAAAGAAAGCCAGGAAAAGTAACTAAGTGGAAATGAATACAATCTTTGATGGATTACCTAATGATGTCAAAGAAAATATAGGTGAATGTAACTTTGCAAAGGAAATTTGGGACAAGATAAAATACCTCTACTTAGATGATAAGTCAAATGAAGAATTTCAAACAGAACAAAGTTCAATCTACAACAATTCTAGTGATGAAGATTCTTTTGAAGAATACTCAGACATTGAAGCAGAAGTCAATCTGGAAGATGATCTTGAACATTCTTTGGATGAACTAAGAAAATATAAACAAAGGTGTAAACAACTAAAGGATCAACTTAGAACTGTTGAAAAATTTAGGAAAGGGACTGAAGCCCTTGATAAAGTTCTCAGTTTACAAATATTTCCCTCAAACAAATCAGCCCTTGGATATGACCACACACACATAATTAAAGGATCAAGTCCTATTACTCAAATCAATGTTGAATATGACATGTCTAGTGATGATACCTCCAAAGAGTCTGCTCATCCTCCCAAGAAGATGTATCAAATCAAAAGAGAAGACTCGGCCATCAATAAAGGTAAAGACTCTCCACAATCTTCCGATTGCAATAATGTTGATATTGAATTATCCCCTGCAAGTAGAGAAGAAGATTCAAATACAATAACAGAATGTTATGTTAGCATCTATCCCATGGAGGAGGAAGAAGAAAAACTATCAAAGGCCAAAGAAAAGGTTGATTGGAGTCTCTCTGAATACCTCTATGACCATAATGAATCAGACTATAACTATCTTCATGACTACATTGAAGAATTTCTTGAAAACAGTCAAAAGCATGTCTTGGAAATAAAGGAAATGCTCAAGGATAGTAAAAATATAATATATGAGCAAGACAATCTATTAGAAGAGAAAGAAGAGGAGATCAAGAGACTGAAAAATGAAATCAGTCAAGCAAAAGAAGAAAAGAAGGAAGATGATTCCTCAAGCAAAAACCTTGCAGATCTAAAAGAACTAAGGGAAAGCTATGTCAATCTTAAAATCCAACTTGAAGAAGCCAAAAGGAGAGAAGAGTTAGTAAGGAACCAGTTGGACAAAAAGGAAGAATCTTTTCATAAGCTGGAAGCAGAATTTGTGAATCTTAGAAAGAAGGTTGAGAAGTCAGACACCCAAAACAAAGTCTTGAACAACTCCATGACCCTGGATGACATCTTGGATAGTCAGAGATCACCAATTGAAAAATATTTCCTTGGATACAATAAAGAAAAGAGAAGTACCCCTAAAAAATATGATGCAAGTCCTTCATTTGTAAAATGTGAAAAAAAATATGACACAAGACCTTCATTTACAAAAGATGAAGACAGGGCTAACACAACACCTTCATTTGCAAAAAGTGAAAATAGGTATAACTCAGGTTCTTCATGTTCAAGAAATAAAAGCAAGACTACAAAATTTAGAAGATCAAATCATGGAAGACTTCCAGAAGCTATTCATATACCTCAAATCAAGTTCACAAGAGAGACACCTTCATGGATGAATCAAAGAAGGTATCACAGTGTTTTTAACTGTTATTGTCTCTCTTGCAATGAATATGGTCAGAAAGCCTTGGATTGTAGGCGTCATGGAAGAAAACATGTTGGTAGGTTCAAAAACAGTATAAGATGTTGAAACTACAATCATGTTGGACATATTGTTGGACATTGCTACACAATGAGATGTTACAGTTGTGGTAGATATGGTCACAAAGCCCATGATTGTTGGAATTCAAGAATAAAATCAATAATAAATGTTTCACACAATATGACAACAAGAGAAAATAAGAAGATATGGAAAATAAAATCCCAAGTACCAAATAAGAAAGATGAGGAAAATATTACTCTTGAAACTGATCAAGTTAATGATAATAATTTGGAGGATGAAACCACTAATAAAGAATATTCTCAAGACAAGAATAAAGAAGCTTCTGGTGCACATAATAATGACGTTGATGATGAATCTCCAACAGTATAACAACAAGAAGAATTGACTGGTGATTATCTCAGAAATCTTTCAGTCCTATTTCAAATGGTACACTGAAACTCCTTCTAAAACAAAAATTAAAAATTAAAATAAAAAATCTCTGTCCAGAAAAATGCAAAGACTATGCTCAATGAAGAAAATTATCTAATGGATATTCCATCAATTAGTATTTGATAATGGACGAAATATGTAAGAACATCAGTACTCATACTGAACAGAGGTGAGATCATAATTAATAGTAGTAAAACTCCTTGTGAACCATGTTTTGGAAGAGCTCATTTGGTAAAAATACTTCAAGGTATTTGAAAGTAAGGGTTATATCAAAAGGCATGATGAGAATTTCGAAAAATGTGATGCTAGATATGATGAAGGTATCCTTCTTGGATATTCTTCTACCAAGAAAGCATATAGATACTACAATCTTAGGCTACATAAGATTGTTCAAAGTACAGATGTTAAGGTGGATGATATAAAAACAAATTGGTATCCTAGTTAGAGATCAATGAGAATCGATGGACAGAACCAAGGGTTTTTTGAAGAATATGACCTACAATTGCGTTGTTTTGAGTAAGAGAAAAGTATCCACAACAACAACGTTATGATGTAGAAAATGTTATACATGACATCCTGTAAAGATAAACATGAGGAGAAACCCTGGAAGAAAAACATACCCTTTCAGAAACAAATGGGGAGAGTAGTTAGAAGCAGAGAGAGAGCATATTGACAGGGGGAGTCATTCAACTATGACTAACAGAACATGTTTGTAGGAATAATTACCCAAGTTCAGTCTGGTAAGTAACATATAGAGTTACCAGTTATCAGAGAAGTACTTATAAAGACATATCATAGGAGAAGAAACCCTTTTCCATTGATGTCAAAGGGGGAGAGAAACTTCATAAAAGGAAAAATTCATCACAGGGGGATTTTTTTATATGAAGTTAGTTTGTTTCCATCAAAGACAAAGGGGGATATTGTTGGAAATATTGTCATTAATGTCAACAGTCAAAGTGATGATCTATAATGATGAAGTATATCAGATGAGATTGTCATTAATGTCAACAGTCAAAGTGATGATCTGTAATGATGATGTATATCAGATGAGATTTTTATTGATGTCAACATGTATATCAGTCAAAAGAAGATATCAAATAGTGTGTAGCAATCAAAAGAGAGAACAAGGGAAGTGAATAATCGAAATATCAAAGCTCAGAAGGAATAACACATTGCACAGTGAGGAAATCCATGACTATTATTGATCACGATAAGATCAACAATGATTCAATGATCAAACTCTAAAGGAAGAACAGATTGTAGAGATGTCATCGGGATCAGTGAAAAGACTGAACAATTGATCAATGCACAGAAAAATTGAGAGGCCTCAAAAACTGTCCGATCAAGAGGTTGATCATGTTGATTGTTTCATATAATAGACGACAGTCATATGGGAGACCGTGAGCTTGAAGATCATTGGAGGATCATGATGGTCAGATCAAAGCGGGGAGGACCAACAATGGTTAGATCCAGTAGAGATGCAAGGAGGATAATCCCAGGAGTCAACACTCGAAAGCTGCGAAATGATCCTAGCCGTTGGATCCAGAGAACACGTGTCGAGCGATTAGAATTTCATTGACTCGCAAATCAGGAAAGTCAAAGGAAGTGTTGCATGAGCTCACGAAATGCGAACTCATGATTTGATGAAAGTCATCAATCAGAAGGAGATATCTCATCTATTGATCTGGAGAAAATAGGATAATCAAGTTAAAGAGGTCGTGAGTTCGAATCTTCGAATATCCTTCAACTGTCAGATAAAACCCGAGTTCTTGTCAAACTGTTGGATCTGATGGAAGGTGCACGAAGCAAATTCTGAAGAGATCCTATCCATTGGTTGAAAGGAGAACATGTGGCACTGGATCAATGAATTCAAGGATTCTTGATTTGGAGAAATAGCGATGAGAGTTGCTCGAAATCCCGAAATGAAAAAATCTGAAACACTCAGCCCTGGGTCATAACCTGAGGTCACATGTAAAATAGGTTGTGGAAGAGGAGCTAGCACCTTTAGTCGGGATGTTTCCATTTTGGATATTGAGAGATTGGACATAACATACAACAAACAAACTCGAAGTTCGAAGCCCCAAATTTGAGGAAGCAAGACACGTTGACAGACCATGTCAACAGAGCAAGTCATCTATGACACGTGGCACAATCAAATAGTGACAAGTGTCAAAGTAAAATTGGCATTTCAGGCATGTATATATCGTGAATTTGAATGACACATGGGAGATACTTGGCACATACCAAGTCATCATGTGACGTCAGCAGGTTTACATCATGTCGGAAGTTTTTAATTTGGGAGTTTTACATAGCAAGCAAATACTCTAATATCCCAAAGTCCCAAACGCCGAAATTCTAAAAGGGACATGCGTCATTAGATTGAAAACTTCAGAGATTTGACATGATGGAAGTCATGAAAATGCGAAGGGAAAAGTGCCGAAGAGCTGAAGCCGCGAAGGCCAGACTCCCGAAGTCCCAAAGGATGAATTTCCGAAGTGGACACGAGTCGTTCGATCTGAAGATCACTTCAGGAGCACTCTCGACCATTGATCTAATACAATGGAAGGATAACATAATCTTGATAGACGAAGTCGCAAAGTAAATGGTGGCCATCCATGTCAACTCTTGATTAATTCATAGCCGTCAGATTTAGCAGTGAAAGGATGAGTGTAAGGTTAAATATGACTGTTGATATGTCTCCACAAATATAAATGTGAACTGTCTAATTGTATCAGTGATATTGTAATCGAGATTTTTGTAATTTTGTAATTCAAGAAAACCCGAAGGTCGAAGTGCCGAAATCTCGTCATCTCATCGGGAGAATGAATCATGGTCGTTGAATTGATAAGATATCATGCGCTCGTCTTTCTTAAACGTGAGTTCATTGCCATTGGTCATATGGTAAAGAGATTTAAAAGGGGAAGATTGTAATCCGTCGCCTAAATTGTTCAGCCTGTGGTTCTACGCCATTGGTCATATGAAAATGGTTTGAAGGGAGCACCTCATACAGATTTTATTTGAAGAGAGTTACACCAGAAAAATGCAGAGAATCGATATATGATCGAATATGGTATGTTCGTGAACCAAGAATGCAGTAGAAACATGAGTACAATTTAATGAGTCGATCCATGTCTATGATCAACTCATGACAAAAATGAACCGACACAAAGTCATGATTGAAAGAGAATAAATCATGAAAATATGAATAAAGAATAAAAAGGAAAAATGATATTAATTAAAGTTTAGATTATCATTTTAAATGAAAAGGTATAATGGTTCAAATGAAGGGACATGATGTTTTAAATTTCACACCAATTTGAAGATTATATAAACGAGAAAAAGTGGTGAGAAGATGGTGTCTCTGAGGTTCATATTAGAAGATAAAAAATAGGAGCAGAGTCCAAGATGAAGAAAAGTTCATTCTAAGGTGCCTGTCAATGTCTTATTGAAGATAAAGAACAGAAGAAGATAGAGAAGCAATTATGAAATCCAGTACTTGATACAAAAGATCATAAAAGCAAAGGTTGCAACAGACTAGTAGAAATTACAACAATAGTTGCATGAGTCAAATTCAATGAAATAAAAAAGAAAAATGTATTGCATTATAATATAAGGTTGTTTGGGTGGTGCAAGGTCAGGTTGGTGCCTGCAGATGGAGTTGGTTCTTCCTTGTCATTTGTAGCTGACTAAACAGGGGGTCGAAGCCTACTACCAGCTGGTGTTGGTGAACAGAGGGAGTTGGTTCTTCCTTGTCAGTTGTAGCTGACTAAAAAGGGGGTTGAAGCCTCCTACCAGTTGGTGTTGGTGAATGAGGGTGTGGGTGCATCCTTCCAGTTGTAGTTTGTAAATGGGGTGTGGAAAAATCCCTTTAGTCATAGCTAAAGAAACTTGGTGAATGTCGCTCCATCAAGTTGTAGCTTGAAAACAATTTTGTATAAGAACATTTTATTAATAAGAAAAGAGTTTGTGGTTTTCCCTGTTGGGTTCCATGATAAAATCTTGTGTTCATAAGGTTTTTTTCATCATATATTTATTAATTGAATAATTAATATGTGTGCTTAATATGGATGAAGTTAAAAAGAAAAAGTAGGCAATATTGATTCACCCCCCCCTCTCAGTATTGTTGGATATTCCATCAACCCTTTATCCATTCTTGAATATACTCACATAATGGTGCCATAATTATGTCCTATTTAACCCTAACCCTGAACAACTCATCTTCAATAGTCTTGAACATGGCACTGTATTGTTGTGCAATGGATGCTTGGTCTTCATTCTATTCACAAAAATGACTAACCAACATCAGATATCATCTTTTTGAAATATCACGATGTCATCAAATTTTGTTCCCCATGCAACCCTTAGTATACCTAATTCAACTTCCATTTGATATCTTGACATAAAATTGAATCCCTTATTAAGGGAAAGCCTTTGAGTTCCTTGACAATATTCACCAACTTTAGAAATAATGTGCTTCTCCTTCCTTCAAGAGCATCGCAAGTGGCAATCAATTTCCAAAAGGTATCTATCCTCTCAAGATAGTGTTAAGCCATCGATAAATCCCCATGTTAAGTACAAAATCCCTTATTAATCCCTATATATTGAATTATTACAGTTCTAGTGTTATATTTGTATGTAGGATAGAACCCTTCATTGTATCTTTTCATTATAAGTGTACCCTTTGACTCCTCAATGTGTGTGTGTGTACACACATACACACACACACACACACACACCAAGGATATATAGTGTTAGGATCATTTCATCTCAAATTGTACATTGAATATATTGTAAAAGGAGGTTTCCCCTTCAAAGTGGATTGTTATTCATTGATTTTTTATCATTCCCAAGGTGTTGGTTCATAACAATTGGTATTAGAACAACGATCCTAGGGTTTTTCTTCTTCAAACGAGTCATCTTGGATTTTTTTTCTATAATTCTTTTATGGGATGCTTCAGATATCATAATTTGTAATTTGCTCAATTTCAGAGATATGGCTTATGGACGATAGGGTTCTTGACTCATCGTAAAATTGGTTTAAATGAGTCATCTTGATTTTTTTACTAAAACGTTTTTTCTAGGAAATTTCAAATAGTGAAATGTTTAGGATGCTAAGGAAATATAGCGAAGAATAGTGTTGGCAGCTAACCCATTTTTTTTTATTACTCTCAAAAAGCTGCCTACACCCCTTGTCGTATTACGACAAGTCATTGTCGCATTGTGCTAATAGACATCTGTCTCATTTTTACAATTCAATTTCGACTCAGTTTTCACAACTGCAAGTGTGAAAACACCTCTTTCGTTGATTAGACTGTCGTCATCTTTGGTTGATTTGTTGGTTGATACTTGATCACTGGTTTATCATATGATTGCTAAAGGTTTTATCAGACTTATGTTCTTGATCATTATC
>ML793246.1:95337-116714 GCA_009831015.1 Picea engelmannii
CTTACGAAGTCATCTTACACAGGGCAAACTTGGAGCGTATACAGGTTAATTAGTTAGATGTTTATTGTTTTAATTAATTAGTAGTTTAGTTAGATTTAGATTAGATTATTTGATTTCTGTTAGCTTTCTTTCTATTTTACAAATACAAAAAGACAAAAATAGATCCTTGGCTGTCTGAGGGCAGCGAACACTTGAGTTTTGCAGGTTTTAATGAAATCTGTAATTTGTCCTTATTGTATATTTTTGAATAAGGAATGATCGTAGCTGATAATTAAGTAGTAGTTGATTTGAGTTATTATAATCGTAGTTAGTATCTTGTAGATAGAATAGTTAGCATAGTTTATAATTAGTTTAACATAGTTAGTTTAGTTAGTTTTATTAGTTTCTAGTTTCCTCTAATTTAGTTTGATTTCTTTGATTTAGTTAGTTAGTTTGTTTTAGTTTGTTTCATTAGTTTCTAGTTTCCTTAGTTTAAGATCACTTAACTTAGATCAACTCTTCTCTTCGGTTTCCTTGCGAGACCTTAGAGTGGCCAACGGAGCCATTAAACTCGTCAGGGTGGTCCATACCAAACGGCTTGGGTTATTTAGACAACCCCGGACCGGTTCCACTCTCCCAGTTGACGGACGGTCAGTTTCGCCCGTCAACAAATAGGTGGTAAAAAAAAGTATTATTTGGTTCATTATATTTTTGCATATATAGCCTATGCAAGATAGAGTTTGTGACTAGACCGGAAATTGGTCTCAAATGAACCATCTTTTTTATTTTTTCTATAAAACAAATTTAGTGAAGTTTCAGAATCTAAAGTTTTAGAAATCCCAAGGAAACATAGAAAATTACTTGTGGAAAATTTTTCATAATTTTAATCATTATAATTTATGAGATATATCTTCTGGCAGTTGGAAATGTTTACTAATTCTGAAATTATTCTTAAACGAGGCATTTTGGTATTTTTTCTATCACTTTTTATCACTGAAGGTTCAGATTGTAAATTTTTAAGGAGTTTAAGAAGTCATATAAATTTATAATAGTATTGTAGGACAAAATTTCAGACTTAGAATGGTTCAAAGTTGATATATATATCAGGTTGAAGGTCAACCATCCATAAACTCTCCAAAATTAGGGTTTGAAAGGTATGTACCTTACAATTGGCATACATTTTTATTAGAAGATTTGTTTTTAGTGATTCAAAATTTTATTTTTATCCCACATGGCTCAAAAAATTAATTCAAAACCAATTAAACCTCCTGAGATATCAACTATATCTCATGAATTAAATGAATATATACATAACAAGTTATCCAAATTGGAGGACCAACTTAATGATTTAAGCACTAGGTCAATAACAAGTGATGAGTTAGTAAACACACAAAGAAAAATTCAAGAGATGGAAAATAAAATGGATGAAAATAAGGAATCAATACAAAAATCGATAGAAACCATTCTATTACAAATGATCTCGAAAATGGATATGGAGATCCAAGGAAATCATGAAAATAAGGAGAACAGTGGTGTTGAGACTCAATCACATGTGAGGAGTATTTTATCACAATTAGAGAGCACAAATAGTGAATCCCATAATCATTCATCACTCCAAGATCCAGATCATCTAGGTTTCAATGTCACACTAAGGAACTACTTCCTTTTGAAGATTTATATGAAGAAGTTTGATGGTAAAGATCCTATAACATGGAAATTCCAGATAGAGAAATTCTTTGATATACACCAAGTTCCAAGCTTACAAAAGGTAGATATTTCATCCTTGTATTTTGGAAATGATCAATTTGTTTAGTATCAATCGATTTGTGAAGGAAAAAATATTTATATTATCTCTTGGTTTATTTTTATGAATGAATTAATATCACATTATGGAGATATTAAAAAAATACCATATTTAGTCAATTGATAAATAATCAACAAAAAGGTCCAATTACAGAGCACATTCAACAATTCCAAAATCTTAGTCTCAGGGTAAAGAACATTGTTGAGGATAATTTGTTAGGTCTGTTTATGGGAACTTTAAAGGAGAAAATTCATCATGAGGTGCATCTCTTCAAACCTAAATCCATAGAAAAAGATTTTAGTATGGAAAGGAAAGTGGAAAACAAAAATATGGCTACTAGAAGAGTGGGCACTGATAGCTATAGAGAGCACCATGCTCCCTCTCCTAACCTCACTCAACCGACAGGGTTCACACCTCAATAAATGAATGAAAGAAGAGAAAAGGGATTATATTTCAATTGTGAAAACAAGTGATGTACAAGGCTTAAATGTCGTTAGAAAAAATTGTTATACATAGACTATGAAGATGAAGAAGATCAATAATTGGAACCATCACAAGATATATATATATATAGAAGAGATTAATCCAACAATATATTTTCATCACTCGCTAGCATCAATACTCCAAAAACCCTCAAGATACAAGGATATTGTTGGGTATGTGTTATATTCTTTGCATGTCTAGAACTAGTTTAGGAGGGGGGCAAAGCACCCCCTTTCCCGGGGGGTCACAAGGGGGTGGAGCCTCCGAAAAAAAAAATTGGTGGTTTTTTGTGTTTGTTTTTGGGTGGTTTTTTAGCACATGGTTTTCATCGATGGTTTTCTATTTCCGGTTAAGGAATTAGGGTTGTTGACTAATACAGGTTATTGGATTAGATTTTTGGATGCTATGATATCCTATATGTATATTTTAGTGTAAACAATGTATGAGAAGATGAATATAGAAGATGCTAGTTTTCCCGGTTTGGGTTTCCAGGGGAAAAATCTTTGTGTAATGTTTATATTTTCCATTGTATAGTTTATATTATTTTATTAAAAATGTGTTTCCAGTAAATAATTGTAGAAGGTTAAAATATACATTTGGTATTAGATCAATTATTGGCTTCAGGGGGGCACCTTTGTGGTCGAGGGTTTGGCTCAAGATTGTGATAAGCCTCGTTACAATGGGATATATGTGGTATTGATTCTTCAGGTGAAAAAAAATGGCGAATTGTTCAAAAATAGAGATGAAGAAATTTAATGGGAACAATTTTTTAGCTATGGAAGATTGATATGTAAGATCTGTTGGTAGACAATATCAGTGGGTCATGGTGGATCTCGGTACTACACCTAGAGTAACACCAACAAATGACTAGAAAAAGTTGGATCAGAAGGAGAATATCACAATCCCATTGTGTCTCTCAGATTCAATATTATTGAATGTGTGAGAGGAATCTACAACCAAGGTGTTATGGGATAAGTTGGGGGATTTGTATCAGTCTAAGTCCCTGGTAAATAAATTGTTCCTACGGAAGAAGCTATATAACCTGAGGATGAGAGATGGAGACTCAGTGACAGAGAATATGAATGCCTTCAATACCGTGGTAAGTGAGTTATTATCTATTGAGATTATAAATTCAGATGAAGATAAGTGTATTAGTTTATTGTTCATTTTACAGACTCGTGGGATAGTCTAGTTGTGGCCATAGGTAGTAATACAACTACCTTGGGATTCGATGATGTGGTCTCATCCTTGTTGTTGGAGGAGATGAGATGGAAGAACATGGAAGGACATAACATAGATGAATTTTTTGCAAGAGGATGCTCTGTTGGTGCTTAGCGCAGTTTGTAAGACCCTAGGTTCGATTTATCTATAACGAAATAAACCCACCAGACACCGTCCCTTTTGGCATCAACTGCCTGTAGAAATGAAATCTCACACGAGGCATCTATTGGGACTGTAAGAACTAGGTTTCTGCAGTATTGAGGGAATGGGAGGCAATAATTTTTTTAATTCTTCCTTATTAGTTATATGCACACAATCATTTCCTTCTTCTCTATTAACTTACTCAGTGATTCAGATTCATATTCTAATTATATTCTCGAATATTGTATAAACTCATTCTTGTAATGTTCATGATTATGGCGCAAGGATTAAACATAAGACAAAGCTAAGCTACTCATGCATCCAAACAAAATTTATAAGCAATCACCTAACAAACATATGACACAAGTTTTAATGTGGTTCACCCAATTCTGGTCTAGGTCCAAATTGGTTGGCTTCTTTATTATTATTTTTTTAAGTTCTTTAGGCTTGCGCAGTGTGCTTACAAAGATGTATCCTAGTTATATTTCTCTTCTCTTAGACTAGCCACTATGCAGTGCAATCCTCTCTCTCTCTGCATCATCCCTTACATTTAGACATGGATTCCTCTCTTTTACAAACTAATACCATATCATGAACAAGAACCCCACAATAAGGAACAATGAACCCCCATTCTGCCAACACATTAAATATTTACACATACAATATATAGATTAAAACCCTACTTCGTTCCCTCCAAAAAACACCCATTACATTGTATGTCTTACTCAATTAACTAGTTGTTCAACTTCTTTTTTCTTTTTTTCCATCTGCATGTTGATTTTTCACTCTAACTACTTGTTCTTCCTAATTTTTCAAGTCCTTCCATATTTTACATGTCAAGCTATCATCCTTCCTTTTCACCTACTTTCTTCTCCTTCTTTTTTCTCTTCTTCATTCGCCTCTTTTCTTTATTCTTCTTTATTTTTCTTAATGTGCATTGTCCTTTTGGATGCACCTCAGTTGCACACTTACTCTTCTTTCTTATTCTCCTATGAACACCTCTCTTGTGCACTTCTTATATACTTAGTATTTTTCCCAAAATTGTATTTCAAAACTACCTCCCCAACAGGCCCCCAAGGCTCACCTGTGGCTCATCCCGAGCCACTCAGGCCCATTTTCTACTCTTTCATGCCCCAAAAACATTTTGGGAGGCTTCCTTAGCTACATAAACCTTTTGATTATCGTGGACTATGTTTCTGCAATCTCCTTGACCCCCTACATAGTCAATATTTTCAGATTCTCTTATGCTTCAATGGCTACCTATTTGACCTTTTCGTTCACAATGTCCAACTCCCCTATTATCCTCACTTCTTCTTCCTACAGTGGTCCCAATCATTGTTGAAGGATATTTTTTTGATCCCTCATCTTCTCCACTTCCAAGTATGACTTCCTCTTAGAAAAAATGGTTTTCATATGTTTCGTTGGTGGAAGTGTGGCATCCCTTTCTACCACTTGTTCTGCTTGTTCTTGTGCTTCTCTTAAATTTGCCTCTGTGGCCTTCATCTTATCATCCTCTACTAATTCTGTCCAAATCCATGTGCTCTGTTCACAAAGTTTGGCACAATATCCTTCTATTTTCTTGATATTGGTGACTGGTGTCATCATCATTCTATCCCTGCCTACGCATAATTCTAGTGGCATGCCTGGTGCACTCTGAAATTGTAAGTCCTCAATATGCACTCTGAAGCCCTTAATGACTTAACTGATATTTAACATACGTTCTTCCATAGTATCTTATGTTGGACATATTGTCATTGATGTCATCAACTGATGTCATTATGATGTGATGATGATTTTTTATGAACAACATGCAGAGGAATCTACCTAAAGCTTAGGAGAGGCAGCGTATTATATTTCATGAGATCAACGCAATGTAGAAACACCACTGAGATCTAATTCCCAACAAATCAATGATCTCGATTAGTTAGAATCCAAGTAAAAAAACAAAAATATCATAAGGGAAATCGCATTGCAGTGATGATGAGTTGTTATGAAAAACATGCAGAGGAATCTACCAAAACACTTAGAAGGGAAAGCATATTGCAGAGACGCGATTAGGATTGAAATCCCCACAGTACAACTACAAAAGAATCGACGAAGAATATTGTCCAATGATATATATTTCAGGACAAATCAGGACCGTCAAATATGGTAGTTACAGAGGAGGACCTTCGGATCAACATTCGATTAAGTCCTAACCGTCGAATCTCAATAAGGGAAGATCAACAATGGGGAACCATTGTGAGATGCAAGGGTTTGAGTTAACGATCACACAAGTTTCAGTCTCTAAATAGACACCGACTATTGATCGTCACATTCCAATAGATATATGGTTGGAATCTGTTCCACTAGCCCAGAACCCTAGAGCCTCGAAGTCATGAAAAACCGAAATCCTGACAACCGTTGGATCATGTTGGGATTTTTGCATCAAAGATGGATCATTATATGAAGTCAAGTTACTCGAGTTTTATTCGAGGAATCTCACTTCGGAAGAATTGGGAAGTGGGAGAGAATAAACCAAAGTATTGAAGGTCTAAATAAACACTAACCGTAAATCATGACCTGCCAATAGATCTATGGTTGGCATCAATTCCACTAGCCCAAAACCCCAGAGCCCTAAAGTCATGAAAAACCAAAATCATGACAACCATTGGACCATGTTGATCTTTTTGCGTCAAAGATGGATCGATATATGAAGTCAAATTACTCTAGGTTTATTCGAGGAATATCACTTTCGGGAGAATTGAGAAGTGGGAGTGAATAACCCAATGTCCTGAAGGCCAAAATGAATCTAGACCATTGATCTAGAACTTATCACAGTCATTGGATCAAGGATTCACGAGATCCTGAATAGCCAAAATCCTGACAACCATTTGATTGTGTTAATATTTTCCCTTCAAAGATGGATCATTAGATGGAGTCAAGTTACTCGAGGTTTCATATGGGAATATCACTTCAATAGAATTAGGAAGTGGGAGGGAATAACTTAAAGTCCCAAAGGCCGAAATGAATCTAGACCATTTATCTAGAACTAATCACAGTAATTTGATCAAGGATTCACGAGATCCCGAATAGATGAATTCCCAAAAACTGTTGGATTTTGTTAATATTTTCACGTCAAAGAAGGATCATTAGATGAAGTCAAGTTACTCGAGGTTTATTTGAGGAATCTCTCTCTGGGAGAATCAAGAAGTGGGAAAAGTGAATAACCTGAAGTCCCAAAGGTCAAAATGAATCTAGACCATCGATCTAGAATTGATCACAGTTGTTGGATCAAGGATTCATATGAACCTATGACCATTATATCCAGGAGAAGTACATGTGACACATTAGGCAATCCATGTCAGTAAAGACCATGTTAGCAAGGAAACATGGCACAATCAAATGGTGAAAAGTGTCAAGTTCCATTATGAATTTTAAGTACACATAAGTCACAAATCTAAGTGACATGTGGCAACCACTCGGATAGTGACAAGTCAGCAGTGACATCAGCAGTCACGCCACTCTAGTGATTTCTCCTTTGGGGGAAACAAATAACTACCTGAAGAGTCGAAGACCAAAGTCAATGCTAACCATTAATCTAAGATCCTTCAGATTCTCACATGACCGTTAGATCAAAATGTAGTGGAAATATGACGTAAGGAATCCCATGTTGACGACTTCGACACTAACCAAATCCAGTGAAAATTGGAACAACAATTAACCAGACCTATGAACCCTCGAAGTCATGAAGTAAATAGTGGTTGCCCATATCAATATTTGATTAATTCATAGTCATTGGACTAAGCAGTGGAAGGATATTTTAAGGATCAAAGCTATACCGTTGATTTGGTTCTGGGAATCATGCTAACCATTATATCAATCATTGTGAGAGGTCAAAACATCAGAATACTGGATGAAAGAGAAAACTCCTGAAGGTCGAAGTCCGGAGGACTATGTTGGGTTATGAACACATAATCTGGGAAGCACTAGGAACATCGCTTAAATTTATAATCTCGTGGTTTTGTGCATATGGTCACATGTAAATGGTTTGAAGGAAGCGCCTCTGTAGAATTCAATTTCTGCAATATTTGTAGAGACATGGAATCGAGTTAAAAACAAAATCAATCCATATCAGTGATCGATTTATGAAAATCACTCTAACTAAGTTGAAAATCCTTCACGATAATGTTTGAATAATAATGAAGGAAAAATAAATAAATTTGTTAATCTAAATAAAGAGGTGTGATGGTCCAAACAAATGGACACAATAATTCATATCTCACACCAGTTGGGTGACTATATAAGAAAGGAATAATGGTGAAGAAGAAGTGTCTTTGTAGTCTAGATCAAAATATCAAAATAGTAGCAGATTCTAAGAAGAAGAACTAATGATTCTTATGAAGTGAGGGTGGAAGGAAGGAGCATGGAAGGATTCATATCCTTTAATAAGTAAGTGTAATTTAAGGGAGTTGGTGTTTCCTGGGGTTGGTTCCCTAAAGACAATGGATTTGGTGCTTCCTAGGGCTGTGTTGACGGTTGTATGTGAACACACCATCAACGAGAAGGGAAGATCTGGTCCAAGGTTTTCTAATTAACCCAATTCATTTAAAGTAACCTGCCCCGATGGGTTTTATGGCTCCATTGGCCAATAAAAATACTAAGATAAACTAAGAAAACAAAGTGAATATCTATCTATACAAAATGCTATGTACTTTTTCTACTTTATCTATAAAATACCACACAGTCTTATTCATAAACAATACTTATGTACAAATACAAGGTTTATGCAAGCCTTATGAAACTGGAAATTGCACTATTGAAGAAGAGTTTAAGTCACATATGTAAGATAAAGAAAAAAAAATTTCAACTAATTAATAACGAGAATGAAAATGATTTGTAATGATATAACTAAAATGATCAAAGAATTTTAGCTTAAGTTTTTAATCATTATTCATTCAAAAAAAAATTGACTAATTAAAGATAACTAACCTGTTGTTGATCATCAATAAAAGAAAGAACTGAGATATTTGTCTTCTTGTGTAAGGTATGCTCCAATAACTTATTTTCCAAGAAGAAATCTATGGCAAGCACTTTACGGAAAATAAAAAGGCAAATTGTGATATTACCTGAATAAATTCAAGGTGATTTCAATAATTTGAAAGAACTTTATAAGAAACAAAAAGACAAATATAATCCTTGTGATGTTATGTGATTCAAAAAAACACAGAGATGAAAAAAAATCCAGTCATCTGCAATTAATATAAAAAATTCCAATGTTCGATATAACTCAGAGCACAAAGATATTTGTTTTATATTTATTGCACCACATTAATCGTAATAACCAGAAATGATGAACTATATCATGAATAGAAAGAAGAATAACATTAAACCATATAATGATGAATAGACAACAACTAACTCATGCAATATAGGATTTATTCTTTGAAAATTTTGAAAAATAATATGACTAATAAATGATTCACATCACACAATTTTCTATCCAGACTAAATCCACAAAGCATACTGTATTTTCATATCTTTCATTCAAAAGAATTTAGTCCATGCTTCCAGGTTCCAAAAAGCACCCTTGTATCTAGGAAAGTATGAGTATTTAAAACATGTCATTGATCTGTTTGTCATATCCAAAAGATAGAGACATATCTTCACAAATAAAGTTTCTTAAAAAATAACCTTTAATCTAGGTATGCAATAAAAACCTTCTGGTAATTTTGCAAAAATGGTTACATCATTAAAACTATTTTTTGAAACTGTTTCAAAAAAATGACTTGCAAATCATAAGAATCTAAAAATGATTCACTTGTTTCATCGACACTTGAAATTTGCTCCTCAAACCTGAAAAGAATAAACATAAAATTTAATTAGAAAAATAAATATCATAAACTAATTGTAGACAAGCTAGAAAATCTGCGATTCTATAGCCAGTATAATAAAATATGAAACTAAATTCAGTTACAACAAACCAATCGAATCATTAAATCTAAGAAATTGTTTACCAATTCAAACATTAAAAAATGAGGAATTTGGCATTTCCAAATTCATAACAGCATTGACATTAGATGAGTGTTTAATAATGATGTCCCCTTATTTATTGGGTCTCTTGTTCGCCCTGGGAGAAGTTTGTTGCATACCGACTCTCAAGTTCAAATTTTTCCTTTCCAAATCTATATTTCGGGCCAACACCTGGTTAAGACGGGCTTGCAAATACGGGATGTATTGATAGGATCCTTGAATCCAAGTGAAGAATTCCTCACAATAAACCTGTTCCAGTCCTGAAAGAGGACATGTATTGTTTTAGTTTAAAGGCTTACCTTCTTCCATCGTCGTCTTCAGATCATTATGCATCCCTGTAAACCCTTCATGTTCCCTTAAAAATAGAGGCATATTTGAAACGAAATCATATTGTGGTAAATCCACTCTAGTGAAATCAAAGCTTACAAAGTTGACATAATTTGTTTCCTCTATTACTACTGTCAGAACGAGCTTGCTATGATTTTGACATCGGTTCCTTGTCATCCTCGACAAAATCCTACTACTTCTCTTATTTTTAAAATCCAGGTCGTTAGCATCCTGTTTAATTTGTTTCCCCTTTATTTTAATTTTATTGTTATCCTCTGTAAACTTAGGCTACACTGGACTAGGGGAGTTTGGTGACCTATCCCTCAAACAACTCGAGATTTCTTCCAAAGGTACATTCGGAATGAAATCACATTTTATGGAACTGATTTCAATTATAGGATGAAGCTCGATCAGATGAATGGTAGGTAAGAAAGAGTATTTCGAGATCTGCACCTCAACTCAGATATCTTCGAGAGGATGGGACGAAATAATTGGAAATACAGGTTCATCATTACCCAGAGGTAAATGAGAAATAGACTCAAATTCTAAAGGAATAAACCCATTCCTAAAAAGAAAATTCTGCCAGGTATCCCTTGTGTTCAACAATTTGGAATTCACTAAAATGTGAATCAAACCATGATGGAACATGATAGATTCAGGGTTAAGGTTCTGCCTCTGGTATAGCTTAGACATTTTTCAAAGGCTCTTGAGGAAATACAAAGGCAAATTCAACTTGAACCCTAGGAAAATCATCAGCAATCGTATGTGAAACAAAAACACCAACCCATAATGCCCTTTACAAGTAATAAATTGTTTTATTACCAGTAGTAAGCCATGCCAACATGTTTTAAACCACTCTATAGGCATACCTTTCACATTGTAGCATAACCTTTTGAATACCAACATGGAATGTCACGGTATACCATCTATCTTCAAATTCTTAAGCCATCGATCACCTTCCTGTGACAAACCACTTGCATCGGCTATGAATTCCTCACTCACCTACAACTGAATGTCACCTACCTTAGCTTTGGTTCCATTGAAACTTTTAGCAAAATACTGTGCAACCTCTAGGTTGAAACCCTCAAAAGACTAAATGAATTTTTACCCAACCGAAATGGACCAGGTTTTTTACAGCCTTGTCATGAGATAATAATACTTGTGAGCCATTTGGATCCACTCTAATCATAGGGGCCATCAACTTGCAAATGATGTACCAGAAGACGCAAAATGGAAGAGTATGTGCTCGATCAAACCCAAAACAATAAATGGTTGATTTTTCATGGCTAACGGTGAACCAATAAATAAGGGCTCGAAGAGACACTACCATGATTTCCACCCCTAGACTTGATTAACCACCTAGAACAAGAGGACTGAAAACTCAAAACCCACTTCATTTTCTAAAACCTACTCTCTCGTCATGAAGGACCATCCTGAAGATGAACTGAGTGTGGTTATTGATGAATAGGACAGAGAGACGATAATTTCATTGAATGGGTGTTGACCATGTCACAAGTTGACAAGACAGTGACGAACAACCCATCATAACATTCAGATCATATGGTGGGGGAAAAAACACATAACCAAAATTCGCAAAGGATAAGAAATGCATTAAAACTTTGAAAATTTGTTTAATAACAAGATCAAATAAATAACACATCGATTCCGTTTTTACCCTAAGTTGTGATTTTTTTTTGCAAAATTTTAACATGGTTGCACATTCACCATTGAAACATAGTCTAAATTCTTTATGATTTTAGATTTCCAATAAATCCAAATAGTTTTTTCAATTACACAGGGTGAACACCTTAAGGGTTTAGTCAATGTTGTTGTGAAAATATTTCAATTTCATGATTTCTAGTCATGAAATTGAAATGGGTAAACACGTTTTCTATCAACGAAATAAATTCAAAACAACTTATCAACAAAATTAATCACCACAAACAATCAATTATGTCGTATATGCATTCTAAGCATTGGGTACAAAATTCTCTCTTTGCAATTTTGTGTTTCAAAAAATCGAAAAAACGAGATGGTAGTTTGGTTTTAAACAATGGCGACTTACTGGGAGAAGAATTTATATATGCATCATTAAATATTCATATCAGAGAAAAAGAAAGAGTTGGATAACACTCAAAGTTGTCTTGAAACATATCTTACTTTAAGGTTAAACATATTAAGATTAGTTCAAAAAAATATTAGCATAGTCATACTCAGAAAATAATTTCTTTAACAGATGATTATAACCTAAGAATTAGTTTTGATCAAAATGTGATGATATTTATAAATGTAACTTCAATACCATTGACAAGGCCACTACTTCCAGTAGGCATTCATAACATCGACAAGGATGTCATTTGACCCACTCAAGTAATTTAATCCCATCTGTTAGCACCAGAAGTCACCCCTGGATTGTAACAGAGATAAGCATGGGGAAGTGAGGGCCACATTAACTTCAGTCAGGAAATTTGAGTTAAAGCGATAGCAAAGGGAAGAATTAGTGAGAGAGGTGAACGAGATTGCTATAGGCATCCAACCTTCCAGCAACTCATAGATGAAAAACTCGAACTAGAGAGCAACCTGGAGCTCGGGTTTCAGACACAGAAATGTGTTGTTGTCAACACAGTCACAACAACAGAAGGATCAAACCTCCATCATTCTGCCACTGCAACAACTCGATTGGATCCTCCATTCTTGAGCCATCCAGTGTGAGAAGGAAATACAACACATGGAAATGAATGAAACCGATCATGCCACCACCATGATCAAACCTACATCATGATGACACAACAATCCTCGGCTGGATCCTCCATACCAGAGTATTTCAAACAATTTTTACAGACAAAATGAAAAGAAACAAGAAACTAACTTCTTTTAATATGAAAGTCTAAAATCGATGACATAACCAAAGAAAATCTTTGGCATCACAAGAATTACAAAATTGAGAGCTCTGCTCAAACCCAAAAGACCATTACAAAATCAGAGAAATATGTCTATATACTCAAAACTTTCACCATTCTTAGAAGAGATGTGCTTGAGATTCCATGGTGTTGCATCTTCTCTGTCATATTGCACCTACAATCTCCTTTGTGCGTGCCTTCCTTTGTCAAACGTGATCTTGACTCTGCCAGTCCCTCTAAGTCTCTTTTTTGTTAGACTATGCATGTAGTGTTTTTGTGCACGTGATCTCAGAACACCTGAGCTAAAAGTATGACTTCACGGTCAGATGGTTCTGAATTTCATTCATGGGGGAGGCGATGCTCCAACCAACTCCACTGCTTCATAACTGCTTCATCAGGATCAGGACGACCCAAGTCAAACTTGGCACCTGGGATATGTGGTGACCTCTTCTTGGTCATCTTTTCCATTTGGACCTGAGTTGGATTCTTGCTGGGGAGGCATGACAGGCAGTCGTATATGTTGATGGGATGACTAGCGTGAAACATAGATCGGTGAATGATTGGTGACCAGGGAGATGACACAAAGACAGAGTGGCGACTGGGTGTATGTGGACAACACAAAAGCGAGAGATGAGGTGTAAAGGAGAGGGAGAAATGTGGCACGGGCAGAAGACGTGGAGGCAGAGGGGAGGCTATGGTGGTGATGGGTCCAGGAGCTGGGACGTGACACAAGTGGAAGTGACATGGAGTAGAATTGGAGGACACATAGTAGGAGGTGAGATGGTGAGGTACGAAGATGTGACGACAATGAGTGGAAGATAGGTGTGAGGGAGTGAAAGGTGGAGCAGAAGTGAGAGATGCAACAGACAGAGGGGAGAGATGGAGTGGGGGATAGGTGTCAGGAGAGAGGGAGGCGGTAAGAGAGAGCGATAAGCGGTCTACTTGGAGGAAGGGGTAGGTGGTTAGTGGTTTAGTGTGGGGGGGGGCGGGGGTCCGAGTTAGCGAGGAGGCACCATGTTAGTGGGGGGGCCACGTGGGGAAACAATGAAAAAAGACCCCCCCCCCCTCATTAAAGGTAGAATGTCGAGGGGGATCCGATATGGATCATGGGCCGTAGATATGATCATGCCAAGATCAACCACCCAGATCTACGCGCTTCTTAGCATAATGCGTCGAAACATCAAATCGCTCGAGGACCTTGGTTAAAAAACATTTGATGGGTTTTTTAAGCCCCTTTTCGTGTATTTGACCAAGGTTCCACTTCCTTAGGTAAAACAACCCCCCTAATCATAATATGTGTTAACATTAGGCTCCATGGGGGATAGAGTCCTCCCTGCGAGGCTCTAAGATCCCTTTTTTGCAGTTCTAGTGCCTTAGTGTTGGGTTGTGGAGTCATTCTCAGAGATATCATGCCGAAGATAACATACTGACAACCTAAACTACTCTACCTACAAAAGGAAGCAAACATACATGCTCCAGAGAGTTTATTTATGTACAAAACCTAAACTAACTGAATTTACAAAACTCTAGGTGAAAGCATACTTCCACCAGAGCCCCAAAGTTCCCACACCAAAATTTAGTATGGAATCATCCAAAAATATCTCGGTTAGAGAAGGCATATTCCAAATGTGAATACCTCCTAAAGCTACGGGTATGACACCTGGCATATATACCCAATCTTGAGTGAATTAAATACCATGACTTCTATATTTTTCGATAAAATCATCACACAGAAGATTAACAAACCCTAAAGTGACATCTCGTTCCCCTTCAAGTTTACCTACTACAGTATCGGATTGAATATGATCTCCACCAGACATACACAATACTTTAGCTAGTAGACAAAAGTGCATACCATGATTTTTTTGTCTGTCAATTACTGCATGCATCATGCAGTGAATGTGAATTCAAACAACCTCCTAACTAAATACTTACTTATCCTATCACCAATCAAGGGATAATGGAATGGTGACACTATCTTGGTAACATTCTTATGTTCTCCTCCTAGTGCAGAAAGTAAGATAAAGTTGGGCGGCTCCAATACATGGAAAAAATGCAACTCCATGTACTCCCTTATGGGGTCATAAAAAAAGTGATAAAACTTATTGGGTTGGTGTTCGTAAGTTTTATCTATATCATAGCTAATCATATCTGGCTGAATGTCTGTGGTAAGCACAGATGAGTGAAAATATGATGCAGGTCACTGATCCACTTCTCCTTGGTCTTCTTCGATCACATCTGTTAGGTGATGGCAAGAAATCTCCTCGTGTAAATCAATGGTTGGCTCTTTCTCCTCATCCTGCTGCTTGTTTATGATTGTTGGAGATGATAAGAGATGTATATCTAGCCCCTCCTCTTCTTCATTGGGATATTCATAAAAAATGGGCTGCTCCAGGTCTGTGCTTGAAATAACTTCATCATAAACTGAGTTACCGAAAATGTCTTCTTGAAGGAAAAGAATATCCTCTGCATCATCAAATGAGTTAGAAATAGGATGCTCATATATAGGCTCTTTAGAAAAAGGGCTGCGAGGATAATCAGTTCCCACAACAGGTTCAATTTCTTCACTTTCATCACGTGGGCAACAAACACAGCTTTTGTCTGATGCAGATGAACAAGGAAGAGAAAGAACTGATTTATGATCCAAGTCATCACCTTCATCTTCACAGCCTGCGTCTGATGCAACTATATATTGAATATAGTCGTCGTATCCCTCACAAAAACTATGACAAAGTAACTCCGACGGATAAAACTTCTGAAAATGAGCTTTGAAAGCTGCATGAAACTGTTCTAGGGAGGATATGCTAGCAGGGGGCAAGGAGTGAAACCATTCATGAGCATCACCTTCTAATGAGAAATTGAACATATTCATCAAGACATCCTCGTGAGCAAAATTGTGCTCAAGCATGCATATATGAAAATTAAACAAGTGTTCACCAGGATGATCATGCTTGCTTCCTATGAATATTGAAAGATAATCATCCCATTCATTTATAGTAGGGATAGCATTAGGAAAACCAGGAACAATAGAAAAATTAAACGGAGAAAACTTCTGAGCCAGGATTTTGTCCATTTCAAATTAGTGGAGTTTCCATGGGATCCTTAATCATGGAGTCACCCGGTGAATGATATGTGAGATGAGTGGGTCTGGTCTTTGTTCACCATAAAATACCAGCTCTAATAGTTGTGTTCTCCTAAGGGCTACTAGGTGTAGACAGAAGCAGCCACATCGAAATAGTGGAGTTGAAATAGTGGAGTGACCTCAGTGGAGTCGCGAGGTGCACAGTTTCAATATTGTTGTACTAGGTTTTGATTCACCTTCAGAACTAGTAATCTTTGTCATTCAATCACAAGGAAAATATTCGACTTCATCCCTGCTAGCAATGCTAGAAATGTTAGCACCAAAAGTCACCCCTAGATTGCAGCAGGGATAAGCCCAGTACCCATCAGTGTTTATGTCACAGGTTGGTTTAAAGAGGTCAAATGGGTGCAAACTCAAAATCTGAATGATGTTCAACACAAGACTGGACAAGAAATGCACGAGGAAGTGAGGGCCACATTAACATCAGTCGGGAAATTTGAGTTAAAGCGAGAGAAGAGGGAAGACTTAGTGAGAGAGGTGAACAAGATTGCTATAGGCATCTTGCCTTCCAGCAAATCGGAGATGAAAAGCTCTAACTCAAGAGAAACCTCGAGCTCAGGTTTCAAACACTGAAATGCGTTGCGGTCAACACATTCACAGCAACAGAAGGATCAAACCTCCATCATTCTACCACTGCAACAGCTCGACTGGATCCTCCATGCCCGAGCCATCAAATGTGAGAAGGAAAGAAAACACATGGAAATGAATGAAACCGATCACTACACCGCCATGATCAAACATACATCATGATGACACAATAATCCTCGGCTAGATCCTCCATACCTGATTGTTTCAAACAATTTTTATAGAAAAAATGAAAAGAAACAGGAAACTGACTTCTATTAATATGAAAGTCTCAAATCGATGACATAACCAGAGAACAACTTTGGCATCACAAGAATTACAAATTTGGGAGCTCTACTCAACTCCAAAAGACCATTACAAAATCACATAACTTTGTCTATATACTCAAACATTTCGCCATTCTTAGCAAAGGCGTGATCGAGCTTCCATGGTGTTGTGTCTTCTTCATCAGATTTCACCTGCAGTATATTCTGCGCACCCCTTCCTTTGTCAGATGCGATCTTGAATCTTCCAGTCCCTTTGAGTCTCTACTCTGCTAGACTGTGCACGCAATCTCATAACACCTGAGCTGATATTCTGACTTCACAGTTAGACGATTCTGACTTTCATTCATGGGGGAGGCGATGCTCCAACCACCGTCCCCTCTTAATAACTACTTCATTGGGATCAGGACAACCCAAGTCAAACTTGGAAACTGGGAGACGTGGCGGCCTTTTCTTCGTTGTCTTTTCCATCTGGAATTAATTTGGATTCTTGCAAGGTTGGCATGATAGGTGGTCGTAGATGCTGACGGGAGGACTGGAATGAAACATGGATCGATGAATGATTGGTGACCAGGGAGATGACACAGCAACAGATTGGAGACTGGGTCTACGTGGGCACCACAAAAGAGGGAGCTGAGGTGTAAAGGAGCAGAAGAAATGTGGTGCAAGGAGAATACGTGGAGGCAGAGGGGAGGCTGTGGAGGTGATGGGTCCAGGAGTGGGGATGCGACACAGGTGGAAGTGACATGGAGTAGAAGTGGACACATGGCAGGAGGTGAGAGGGTGACGTATGAAGATGAGACAATGATGAGTGGAAGAAGAGTGTGAGGGAGTGAAAGGTGGACTGGAAGTGAGAGATGTGACAGACAGAGGGGAGAGATGGAGTACGATACAGGTGTCGGGAGAGCAGAAGGTGGTAAGGGAAAGTAGTAAGAGGTCTACTTGGAGGGGGGGTAGGCGGTTAGTGGTTTATTGTGGGGGGGTCCGAGTTAGCGAGGAGGTGCCATGATAGTGGGGGGTCTGTGTGGGGAAACTAGCAACTCGGACCCCCTCCATCGTTAAAGGTATAATTTTTTGGGGGGGTTCGATATGGATCATGGGCCATAGATCTGAGTGCGCCAAGATCAGTTGCCTAGATCTACGCTCTTCTTAGCATAATGCGTCAAAACATCAAATCACCCGAGGACCTTGGTTAAAAAGAATTTGGTTGGTTTTTTAATATCCTTTTATCATATTTTGATCAAGGTGCCACTTAGGGAAAGCAACCCCCCGAACCATAATATGTGCTAACATTAGGCTCCATGGGGGATAGAGTCCTCCTTGCGAGGCTCTAAGATCTATTTTTTGTAGTTCGAGTGCCTTAGTGTTGGTTTGTGGAGTCATGCTCAGAGGTATCATGGAGAAGATAACACACTGACAACCTGAACTACTCTACCTACCAAAGGAAACAAACATACATGATCCAAAGAGCTTATTTATGTACAAAACCTAAACTAACTGAATTTACAAAATGATAGGTGAAAGCATACTTCCACTAAAGCCATTCAAACAACCTCCTAACTGAATACTTACTTATCCTGACACTGATCAAGGGATAATGGAATGGTGACAATATCTTGGTAACATTCTTCAGTGCTCCTCCCATTGCAGAAGGTAAGATAAAGTTGGGAGGCTTCAATACATGGAAAAAATACAACTCCGTGTACTCCTTTATGGGGTCATAAAAAATGTGCAAAACATTACTGGGCTGGTGGTGGTAAGTTTTCTCTATCTCACAGCTACTCACATCTAATTGAATGTCTATGGTAAGCATAGATGAGTGAAAAGTTGATGCAGGCCGCTGATCCACTTCTCCTTGGTCTACTCCGTTCACATCTGCTAGGTGATGGCAAGAAATATCCTTGGATAAATCAATGGTTGGCTCTTTCTCCTTATATTGTTTCTCGTTTATGATTATTGGATATGAGAAGAGATGAATATCTATCCCCTCCTCTTCTTTACTGGGATATTCATCAAAAATGGGTTGCTCTAGGTCATTGCTTGAAATAATTTCATCATAAACCAGGTTGTCGAAAACGTCTGCTTGAAGGACAAGAATATCCTCTGCATCATCAAATGAGTCAGAAATAGGCTACTCATATTTAGGCTCTTTAGAAAAAGGGTTGTGAGGATAATTGGTTCCCACAATAGGTTCAATTTATGGACTTTCATCACGGGGGAAACAAACATAGCTTTCATCTGATGCAGATGAACAAGGAAGAGAAATAACTAATTTATGATCCAATTCATTTCCTTCATCTTCAAAGCCTATGTCTGATGCATCTATATCTTGAATATAGTCGTCGTATCCCTCAGAATAGCTATGAAAAATTAAGTCAGAGGGATAAAACTTCTGATAATGACTGTTGAAAGCTGCATGAAATTGTTCCTTGGAGAAGATGCTAGCAGGGGGCAAGGAGTGAAACCATTCATGAGCATCACCTTCTAATGAGAACCTGAACACATTCATAAAGACATCCTCGTGAACAAAATTGTACTCAAGCATGCATATATGAAAATTAAACAAGTTTTCACCATGATGATCATGCTTTCTTCCTCTGAATCTCGGAAGATAATCATCCCATTCATTTATACCAAGGATAACATTAGGAAAACTAGGAACAACAAAAAAATTAAACGGAGAAAACTTCTCAGCTAGTATTTTGTCCATTTCAAACTAGTGGAGTTTTCATGGGATCCTTAATCATGGAGTCGCCTAGTGAATGATATGTAAGATGAGTGTGTCTAGTCTTTGTTCACCATAAAATACCAGCTCTAATAGTTATGTTATCCTAAGGGCTACTAGGTGTAGCCAGAAGCAGCCACACTGAAAAAGTGGAGTTGAGACAGTGGATTCACCTTAGTGGAGTCACCAGGTGTACAGTTGCAATATTGATGTACTAGGTTTTGATGCACCTTCAGAACCAGTAAGCTTTGTTGTTCAATCCCAGGGAAAATCTTCAACTTCAACCCCGACAACGACGCCATAAATGTTAGCACCAGAAGTCACCCCTGGATTACAGCAGGGATAAGCCCAGTACCCATCAATTTTTATGTCATGGGTTGGTTTAAAGAGGTCAAATGGGCACAAAATTAGAATCTGATTGATGTTCAACACAAGCCTGGATAGGAAATGCACGAGGAAGTGAGGGCCACATTAACTTCAATCAAGAAATTTGAGTTAAAGTGAGAGAAAAGGCAAGACTGAGTGAGAGAGGTGAATGAGATTTCTATGGGCATCCAGCCTTCCAGCAAATCAGAGATGACAAATGCAACCTTGAGAGAAACCTTGAGCTCAGGTTTCAGACACCAAAATGCATTACAGTCAACACAGTCACAATAGCAGAAGGATGAAACCTCCATCATCCTACCACTACAACAACTCGACTAGATCCTCCATGCTCGAGCCATCCAGTGTGAGAAGGAAAGACAACAGATGGAATGAATGAAACCGATCGTGACACTACCATGATAAAAACTACATCATGACGATAGAACAATCCTTGATTGGATCCTCCATACCCAAGTGTTTCAAACAATTTTTACAGACAAAATGAAAAGAAATAGGAAACTGACTTCTATTAATATGAAAGTCTCAAATCGATGACATAACCAGAGAATATCTCTAGCATCACAAGCATTACAAAATTGGGAGCTCTGCTCAACCCCAAAAGACCATTGCAAAATCACATAACTATGTCTATATACTCAAAAATTTCTCCATTCTTAGCAGAGGTGTGCTCGATCTTCCATGGTGTTGCATCTTCTCCATCAAATTGCACCTGTAGTCTCCTCTGCGCATGCCTTCCTTTGTCAGACGCGATCTTGACTCTACCAGTCCCTCTGAGTCTCTACTCTATTATACTTTGCACGCAGTGTTTCTGTGCACGTGATCTCAGAAGACCTAAGATGACAGTTTGAATTCACGGTCAAATGGTTCTGAATTTCATTCATGGGGGAGGCAATGCTTCAACCACCTCCCCCGCTTCATAACTGCTTCATCAGGATCAGGACAACCCAAGTTAAACTTGGCACCTGCGAGATGTGGCGACCTCTTCTTGGCCATCTTTTCCATCTGGAACTGAGTTGAATTCTTGCAGCGGAGGCATGACAAGCGGTCGTAGATGCTGACGGGATGATTGGCGCGAAAGATGGATCGGTGAATGATTGACGACCAGGGAGATGAAACGGCGATAGAGTGGCGACTGGGCATACCTAGGCACCACAAAAACGAGACCTGAGGTGTAAAGGACTGGGAGAAATGTGGTGTAGGGAGAAGACATGAAGGCAGATGGGAGGATGTAGTGGTGATGTGTCCAGAAGTGGGGATGCAACACAGGTGGAAGTGACGTGAAGTAGAAGTGGAGGACACATGGCAGGAGGTGAGAGGGTAAGGTATGAAGATGGGATGGTGATGAGTGGAAGACATGTGTTAGGGAGAGAAAGGTTAAGCGGAAGCAATATATGTGATAGACAGAGGG
>ML793246.1:122144-176270 GCA_009831015.1 Picea engelmannii
CACCACAATACACCATGCACAATATATATGAGAAATAATCAATAGTTTTTTGTTCAAGGGAAGTAATGACTTCCAAAGGTAGCTACAGCTTCCAAATGTAAAGGGAGGGATAAACCTCCAAGAGGAAGATACAATCCTCCAATGTCAAGAGAGATTTTAACTCTCTATTCTTGCCCCTTCCTTCCACCCAAGAATATATGAGAGATAATAAAACTTTATTCAATTCTGGTCTGTTCAGAAGACCCAACTTGTACAGCATGCCCCGCGCTCAATATTAAACATCTGACTCTGAAACTCTCACACAAGAAAATAAAGTCCGTACTCGTTCCAATGGAAGTGGTCCCACTACATTTGGAGTCTGTATGAAAAAGTTATGATTGTTTTACCCAGAACACCTGTTTTTTGACTAGTTTCAGGACTGGTCACAAACCCTATATTCCACAGAGTGTATCTCCATAATTATAGTGAATAAAGAGCTTAAATTTGTACCAGAGGTACCTTGAGATGTCTTCTCAATACCATAGCGATTGCACCATCTGAATCGTTCTAGAAAAAAAGTTATATAAAAAATGGTAAGATGACCTGAAAATAACATACCTTAGAACACATCACCAAAAGACTTCATCCTCCCTTGAAATCCGGCCTTCTTTTACTTCTTCTTCTCTCTGAAATTCGACTTGTATCAAATGAGTGTATAATGATGTTTATTTATACCATTTATGTCACTTCCTTTTAACATTAGGGCCGACCTAACACTTTCTTATTTTGTAATTCTTTTCTTTAATTATCTTCAAGGCCTACATGTACAATTCACTTTGTCATCTTCAAAAATTCATTTCTCCTCAACCACGAGGATCCACGTGACGTGCCACATACCACCGGAAACAACATTATGTATACTATCCATCCATGGGTGTTGTATCTACATGTTCATTTTCCTTCATGTCCAAATAACTTCATCAATCTTGTGGTCCAAAACCCATGACTAGGGTTGACATCAATGACAAC
This sequence comes from Picea engelmannii, assembly GCA_009831015.1. NCBI lineage: Eukaryota > Viridiplantae > Streptophyta > Pinopsida > Pinales > Pinaceae > Picea > Picea engelmannii. The sequence goes on from ML793246.1 coordinate 123,153, forward strand.
AACCAATCTTCCAACAAATACAACCTTCTTGACTCATCTTGCATTTTTTTGACAAATTACACATTTTCGAGCCATAGTATGATCATCTTTAAATAATATGGAGAAATAGTAACTCGACCTAAGTACTTTGTGGTCGGTTGTATCCCCTCCAAAATGACCCCCGACATCACCAGAATGTGCCTCAGCTAAAACGTTTTCAGATTCTTCCTTTTCCAAGCATCGCAGAAATACCCCATCAAAATTCTTTCTAAACAATACATCATTAATTAATTGAAAATATGTAGACCTGAGCCTTAGCTCCCTTATGTTTTTGGGATCGATATTTCAAGGAGTAGTTGTGTGAAACAAAGAAAACCTGATATCATTATACCAAGAAATAGGCAAAATTTGTGTACAACATATTTGTGCTTCATGATGTTGTTTTTCAACTGGTACTGCTAGTTCATTATCAGGTATTTTGATTAAGTCAGCTACCAATTTGCAAAGGCCTTGGTCTCTAACAATTTGTGCTGGTATGATTTCGAGATCATATTCTTGAAGAGAGGTCATCCAATTGGCCCTCTTTTCTCCAAGCTCCTTCTGAACTGACATATTTCTTACTATAGGGTAAGGAACAATGAATTTTATCCTGGATTTCAAAACATGATGTCTAAACTATTTTATTTCCTTAAAAACAACGTATGCTTGTTGATCAAATTTAGGATAATTTATTTTTTCGCCTTTAAAGGAATAACTCATAAACTAAATGGGGATTTCATTATTTTCATCACTTTTCTGAGTAAGTACAACAACATATGATATGTATGATGCAAAAGTATAAAGCACGAATTCTTTGGAGAAATCATGACTCATTAAGGAGGGGGATTCTGTTATATCTTTTCTAATAGAATTAAAATCCATGTTTTGTTGTGGTCCCCATTTAAAATCCTTTTTAATCATGTTTTGCAGAGGCCTAACCATCTTAGTAAAGCTTGGAACAAAACATCTGACGAAATTTATTTTACCCAAAAAAGATTGCATTACCTTCTTAGAGGATGGTTTAGGAAGATTGGAAATAGCTTGAGTTAGTTCAGGGTCTATTATCATTCCATCCTTTGAAACTATAAATCCAAGTAGTCTTCCCTGCTCTACTGCAAAAATTCATTTCTTGGGGTTCAGTGAAATACCAAAATTACGACAATGCTCTAGTACAGCCCTGAGATCTGACAAGTGATATTTTTTATTCTTCAAAAAGACAGTGACATCATCTAGGTAGACAAAAACTGACTGGTTGATAAGGCCACGAAAATCAATATCCATTTCCCTTTGGAAAGTGGATCCACCATTAATTAATCCGAAAAATAATTTTTCGATAGGCATAAGTGCCCCAAGGGATGCGAAATGTGGTTTTTAACTGATATAACAGAGACATGAGGACCTAGTTGTACCCTGAGAAACCATATAATAAGGATATCCTTTCAGAACCAGATACCTATTGCAAGATTTGTTTGATTGGAGGAACATGATAATTGTCTTTATCAGAGGCTTGGTTTAAGTTACAAAAATCGACACAGAGCCATATTTATCTGTTCTTATTTCTTACCAGGACCAAGTTGGATACCCATTGGGTATGCCAAATTGGAAAAATTATCTTTGCTATTAATAATTTATTCAGTTCCTTTTTACTGTGGGTTCTAATTTAAGATGCATTTTCCTAATTTGTTGAAATGGTTGGGTTTCGGGCTTCATGGGGGATTATATGTTGTATTATGTTCGGATCAAAGGTTTTCAAATCATCGTATGTCCAAGCAAATGCATCTTTAAATTCCTTAAATAATTTTATGAATGTAGATATTTCTTGTTGAGAGAACCCTTTGCCCAGATTAATATTATGAGGGTTATCTTGCGTTCCTAAGTTTACAGTTTCATATAGTAACGAGGAACTGTTTCTTTTGCAATTAACCACTCCCCTAATTTTTTCATGTAAATCATAGAAATTTTATAATCTAACGAAGAACTTACAAATAGAATTTAACAACTTAGATGATGTTTCAGCAGAACGAGGGTCAGATATTACCGAAAAATCACAGATATTTTCATTGTGAATATTTTCATTAATTACAGCATCTTGGAAAGTGTCCTCCATATGCATAAAATTTATGATTTGTTGATCATCATCAAATACTCTCCAATTGGTGATATTATCGGGGATTGATGTCCTCAACATCAATTCAATAGGAAATGCATCAGGATAGAAACGCTCAGCAGGTAATAATTTTGATGCAACATTAGCTAATAAATCTGCTTCAGAATTACTAGATATGGGAATAGAACTTATGTTAAAAGCGAGAAATTTATGGATTAGGTTCTATACCTCAGTTTGGTAGCTTTGAAGGTGAGGTTATAAACAACGAATAACATTTTTCACCTGTCTAACTATAATTTTAGAATCACCAAATACCATCAAGCTTTGGACTTCAAGATCTATGGCCTTTTTGAGTCCCTGCGGGAGTGCTTCATATTCTGTCGTGTTGTTTGTACACTCAAATTCTAATCTACAGGCAATGAAAGTATTATTACCTTTGGGGTCAATCAATACACAACCAACACTAGCTCCTTCATGAAACTTACAACCATCAAAGTATAAAGACTAGATTTCATCATTCTTGCAATCATCAACGATATTTTCATCATTTTTAAAAGTTGTCGCCTAAGTATAGATTGATATTTCAGATTGTTGATTTGGGTTTGTAATAGTGGATATTTCAGTCATGAAATTCCCAAATAAATTTTTCATACCTTGAGCTTCAAATGTATTTACTCTAGCAGTAAAAGGTTCATTTAAGTCATTTAGATCTGTAATAGTGTATTTCAGATAATGTTCCCTATTAATTATGAGATTGTTTGGCTGGTCATTTTCTAGTAACCACAAATGAGACCAATCTATGGAAAAATAACCATGCAATTGTTCAAACCATTTTTACTCAATAACATGACATAATCCTTCGGAATATCAATGACTACTATTTCAATTACCTGGTGCACTTTTGGGTTTGATGATAATCTAATCAATACATATTTAAGATCACCAACAACTATGACATTAGTTCTTTCTAGCTGAATAATTTTCAAATCAGAAGGTTTGACTTCAGCATTTATATTCTGAAAAATAGACAAAGGCATTACATTTGACGAAGCCTCAGAATTATGCACATTTTTGTTGAAGATTTCGAAAGTTAATAGAAATGGTGGCACATTTTTTCATGGTGTGGGAGAAGAAGTCTGTTGATTTTTGCCTGTTGTATCCGAATTTATTTTATCTAAATTCCCTACACTTTTATCTCGTGTTTCTTTTTTATTATGGTCCTTAGGTGACCTTTTTTTCACAACATCCTTTGTTTTATTTATGCCATTTTCTGCAGAATTTTTGTCCAGAGTATATTTCCTTTTACCATTATCAGTTATTCTTCACAACATTTTCTGAAGGATGGAGGGGAATTTAAGTAGTTTGAAAATTGATATATTTTCTTTTAGTCGTTTAAGATCTTCAATAAGGTCATATTATAGATCTAGGGAAACGAGATTTCTTATTGTTTCAACCTGTCTTGGTTGTCTTGATATTGTATTTTTATTTTTCTCAGGTGAATATGTGTTTTGCAATTTACTATGAGTATTATACGAGTTTTTATGGATAGTTTCAAATTTAGCTTGGAAAATACTATCAGAAAGATGCCCAAAAACTAGGGGCGATGAGTCCTCCTCATCAGGTGTTTCTTCTTCACCTACATCATTTTGGTTTTCTGGTGGGACAAGAACAGAAATATCAGATCCATCTAATATAGCTTGTATAACATGTTGTAACCCTTCAAAATTTAGACCTTCTGTAGTGATATTTGACCTGTTTGGGGGAACAGGTCTCTTAAAAGGTGGTCTATAATTTCCTTTACTTGAAGATACTTCTTCTATAGATATTTTCAACTCTATAACTTGATTAGATAATTTTTTAAAGGCTTTCTGTAAACTCTACAAATCTAAGGCTTCTTGTTCTTTTTTATTTGGGGGAGATCTGGTAAGGATTTATATCTTCTTTTTAGAATATAAAGTTGATTCAGATTCTGCATTTACATTATCCTTTAAACTAAGAATATCCTTTTCAATGAGAACTTCCTCTTCAAAATATTCTAGTAACTTATTTTTCTTATACCTCTTAACCCATATAGCTATGTTGAGAATTAACATGGTACATACTAATCACGTTTTCAGTAGGCATCAATTCTGTAGGGATTTTATTTTTAAGTGTAAGGAATATCTGATTTAAATGCTTGAATTTCTCTTTGGGATTCATTTTCATGTTGGATAATTCCATCACATGAACTTCCAGAGATTTGTCATCCCCAAACTTTTATAAGAAAAAGGTCTCAAACCTGTCCCGGGAAATAATAGTTTGGGGTTGTTGTGCAAAATACCACATGGAGGCATTTCCTTCAAAAGTGTAAGGGAATAGCCTACACACGAAATATTTGTGTTCGAAGTTTCAAAGCCTAACAACTAACATGAATTTTTTAATAAGATCATCGGTTGATAGCTTTAAATCGAGGTCAAACTTAAGTAACCATTTTTCGGGATGTTTGGGTAAAGAGTGTTGAGGCTAGGTACTTACAGGACATCTTGATTAAGCCAAGGTTTGGCAGGATTTTTCTAGTTATCCATGGGGGTTGGTGTGTGTGAATTAGATTTCCCAGATGAAGATTTGTCTTCGTCAGAGGATTCATCTCTTGAAGAGGGCGGAGAAGACCCAAGTGGGGAAGGAGGGAATCCAGATCCCCCATAACCTTGAATTAGTGCTTCGAAAGGATCAGTAATGATATCACGTAATGCGTGATTAGGATAACCAGTTCCAAGAGGATATTCTTGTTGATTGGAAAAATCAAGGGGATGATGTAATTGTTCACGAAACTATCTAAGCCTGGACAATGCACCTTGGGTTCTTATTATTGATTGTTGAGAATTACAAATAATTTCTTATACATCAATTCCTTGAGGAATTTGTGTCATGGGTTCAACGATAATGTCAGGTATCTCCTCTAACGTAATAGTTGGATTAGGTATATTGGTAGGGTTTGAGCGACTACGAGTCACAACAGGGGAATGATTATTTGTGGGATTCTTTCGATCTCCTCATTCCATTAATGACTTTCATGCCCTCCTTCTAGTGCCATTTGTTGAAGGTCTTATGTGAACACACCATCAATGAGAAGGGAAGATCTGGTCCGAGGTTTTCTAATTAACCCAATCCGTTTAAAGTAACCTAGCCTGATGAGTTTTACAGCCCTGTTGGCCAGTACAAATACTAAGATAAACTAAGAAAACAAAGTGACTATCTATCTATACAAACTGCTATGTACGTTTTGTACTTTATCTATAAAATACCACACAGTATTATTCATATACAATACTTATGTACAAATACAAGGTTTATGCAAGCCTTGTGAAACTGGAAATTGCACTATTGAAGCAGATTTTAAGTCACACATGTAAGATAAAGAAATTTTTTATGTAATTAATTAATAACGAGAATGAAAATGATTTGTAATGATATAACTAAAATGATCAAAGAATTTTATCTTAATTTTTTAATCATTATTCATTCAAAAATAAATAAATTAAAGATAACTAACATGTTGTTGATCAGCAATAAAAGAAAAAACTAGGATATTCGTCTTCATGTGTAAAGTATTCTTTAGTAACTAGTTTTCCAAGCCGAAATCTATGGCAAGCATTTTACAGAAAAGAAAAAAGAAAATTGTCATATTACCTGAAGAAATTCAAGGTGATTTCAATAATTTGAAAGTGATTTATAAGAAACATAAAGACGAATATAATCCATGTGATGTTATGTGATTCAAAAAATCACAGAGATGAAAAAAATTCTAATCATCTGCAATTAATATAACAAATTCCAATGTTCAATATAACTCAGAGCACAAAGATATTTGTTTTATATTTAATGTACCACATGAATCGTAATAACTAGAAATGATGAACTATATCATGAACAAAAAGAAGAAAAACATTAAACCATATAATGATGAGCAGACAAAAGATAACTCATGCAATATAGGTTTTATTCTTTGAAAAATATGAAAAATAATATGACTAATAAATAATCACATCACACAATTTTCTATTGAGACTAAATCCATAAAGCATATTGTATTTTCATATCTTTAATTGAAAAGAATTTAGTTCATGCTTCTAGGTTTCAAAAAGCACCCATGTATCTGGGAAAGTATGAGTATTTAAAACATGCCATTGATTTGTTTCTCATATCCAAAATACAGAGACAGATCTTCACAAATAAAGTTTCTTCAAAAATAAGCTTTAATCTAGGTCTAGAATAACAACCTTCTGGTAATTTTTCAAAAATGGTTACATCATTAAAAATATTTTTTGAAACTATTTCAAAAAAACGACTTGCAAATCAAAAGCATATCATAATGATTCACTTGTTTCATCAACACTTGAAATTTTCTCCTCCTTAAACCTGAAAAGAATAAAGATAAAATTTAATTAGAAAAATAAATCTCATAAACTAATTGTAGCCAAGCTACAAAATCTGTGATTATGTAGCTAGTCTAATAAAATATGAAAATAAATTTAGTTACAACAAACCAATCAAATCATTAAATCTAAGAAATTGTTTACCAATTCAAACATTCAAAAAAGAGGAATTTGTCATTTCTGAATTCATAACAACATTGTCATTATATGAGTATTTAATAATGATGTCCCCTGATTTCTGGGGTCTCTTCTTCTCCCTAGGAGAAGTTTTTTGCATACTGGCTCTCAAGTCCAAATTTTCCCTTTCCAAATCTATATTTTTGGCCAACACCTGGTTAATACGGGCTTGCAAATACAGGATGTCTTGATAGTATCTTTGAATCCAAGTGAAGAATTCCTCACAATACACATGCTCCAATATTGGAAGAGGATGTGTATTTTCTGAGTTTAAAGTCTTACCTTGTGCCATCACCATCTTCAGATCATTTTGTATCCCTGTAAACCCTTCACATTCCCTTAAAAATGAAGGTAGAGTTGAAACAAAATAATATTGTGGTAAATCCACTCTAGTGGAATCAAATCTTACAAAGTCGACAAAATTTGTGTCCTCTATTACTACTGTTGAAACGGGCTTGCTATTATTTTGACGTCGGTTCCTTTCCATCCTCGACAAAATCCTGCTACTTCTCTTATTTTTGAAATCAAGGTCATTAACATCATGTTTAATTTGTTTCCCCTTTCTTTTAATTTTATTTTTATCCTCTGTAAACTTAGCCTGCACTAGACCAGGGGCGTTTGGTGACCTATCTCTCAAATGACTCAGGACTTCTTCCAAAGGTCTCTTGGGAATGAAATCACATTTAACGGAAGTGATTTCAATTACAGGACAAAGCTCGATCGGATGACCGGTAGGTAAGAAAGAGTATTTTAGGATCTTCCCCTCAACTCAGAGATATTGGAGAGGTTGAGACAAAATACTTGGAAATACAGGTTCATCATTACCTAGACGTAAATGAGAAATGATCTCAAATTTTGAAGGAATAAACCCATTCCTAAAAAGAAAATTCTGCGAGGTATCCCCTATGTTAAACAATTGGGCATTCACTAAAATGTGAATCAAACCATGATGGAACAGGCTATATTCGAGGTCAGGGGTTCTGCCTCTAGTAGAACTTAGACATTTTCCGAAGGCTCTTGAGTAAAATAAAAGGAAAATTCAACTTGAACCCTAGGAAAATCATCATCAATCATATGTGAAACAAAAAAACTAGCCCATAACGCCCTTCACAAGTAATAATTTTTTTTATTACCAACAGTAAGTTATGCCAGCAGGTTTTAAACAAATGTATAGGCATACCTTTCACATTGTAGCAAGACCTTTTGGATACCAAAAGGGAATGCCACAATATACCATATATATTCAAATTCTTAAGCCATTGATCAACTTCCTGTGACAAACCAGTTGCCTCGGCTATGGATTCCTTGCTCACCTACAACTGAAATTCGCCTACCTTAGGTTTGGTTTCGTCGAAATTTTTAGCAAAATACTTTGCAACCTATAGGTTGAAACCCTCAAAATAGTAAATGAATTTTACCCAACCAAAATAGACTAGGTTGTCTACAACGTCGTCATGACATAATAATACTTGTGAGACATTCAACTCCACTCTAACCACAAGGTCTATCAACTTGCGAACAATGTACTAGAAGACACAAAACAGAGAAGTTTGTGCTCAAACAAACCCCAAAAAATAAATGGTTGAGTTTTCATGGCTAACGGTGGACCACAAACTAAGGACTCGAAGAGACAGTACCATGATTTCCACCCCGAGACTTGATTAACCACCTAGAACCAGAGGACCGAAAACTCAAAACCCACTTTGTTTTCTAAAACCTACTCGCTTGTCATGAAGGATCATCCTGAAGATGAAATGAGTGCGGTTATTAATGAACAGGTCAGAGAGATGATAATTTCATTGAATGAGTGCTAACCATGTCATAAGTTGACAATACAATGAAGAACAACCCATCATAACATTCAAATCATATGGTGGGGGAAAAAACACATAACCGAAATTCGCAAAGGATAGAAATGCATTAAAACTTTGAAAATTTGTTTAATAACAAGATCGAATAAATAATACGTCGATTTGGTTTTTTCCCTAAGTTATGAAAATTTTTGAAACTTTTTAACATGGTTGCACATTCACCATTGAAACATAGTCTAAATGCTTTATGATTCTAGATTTCCAATAAATACAAATAGTTTTTTCAATTACACGGGGTGAACACCTTAAGGGTTTAGTCAATGTCCTTGTGAAAATATTTCAATTTCATGCTTTCCAGTCATGAAATTGAAATGGTTAAATATGTTTTCTATCAACGAAATAAATTCAAAACAACTGATCAATAAAAGTAATCACCACAAACAATCAATTATATCGTATATACATGCTAAGCAGTGGGTAGAAAATTCTCTCTTTGTAATTTTGTGTTTCAAAAACTCGAAGAAATGAGATGGTTGTTTGGATGCCAACAATGGTGCCCTAAAGAGACATAGGATTTGATGATTCCAAGGGTTGGTTCCCTGAAGAAGGGGATTTTTGTCTCCTAGAGTTGGTGCTCTAAAAAGGATTGGTGTCCTTCACTATTCTTCATAAAAGCCTTGTAGTTCCTATTAATTATACTTATATAATTGATTTTATAGACAAGTCCATTTTTGATCTATTGTGGTATTTAAAAAAATATAAAAGTAACTCCTAATTATTAAAAAAGGGTAATACATATTCACCCCCCTCCCCCCACCCCCCCCCACTCAGTATTCCAACAATTGGTATTAGAGCCAGTTCCTTCATCACAGTCTAACAACTTGAAGGTAGATTGTGAATATGGATTAGCAATATGGAATGTCTAGAAACAAACCACCATTGTTCAATGGAGGTGGATATGCTCTATGGAAAATAAGAATGAAAAACTTCATGTTGGATCTTGGTTTTGATATCTGGCAATCTGTTGTAGATGGTTACACTACACCAACTACTCCACCCAAAAATGTTGCAGTAACGAAAATCTGCAACGACAACTCAAGAGAATCCAATGCAATTCTAGAAGGGTTGACAAATTCTATATGTGTGAAGGTTATGCATTGTAAGTAAGACAAATAAAATGGGATAAATGGAGGTTGTATATGAAGTAGATAGAAAATTCAGGGAAGCCAAACTACAGACCTATAGAACTCAGTTTGAAAATATGAAAATGAAAGAAGAAGAGAACATTATTGAATACCTTCATAGGGTAGATGAAGTGGTTAATACAATCAAAGCAGTAGGAGAAGAACTTATAGATAAACCTATTGTGAAAAAGATTCTAAGGTCATTACCTTTGAGATATGATGCCAAGATTTACACAATTGAATATAGGCCTGATATTGACACACTCATAGTTGATCATCTTCATGGAATTTTTACAGCATATGAAATGAGAACAGGGAATGATAAATCATCAAAAAGAGAAACAACCTTTAAATCATCTAAAAAAAAGACGAGGCAGGAGAAAAAGACCAATGATTAGTTATAAAATATATATGATGAGGAAACTTCCAACTTCATAAAGAAACTCAAGAAAGGGACAAGGGAATACAAAGCAAAGATTCCTCTAATATGTTTCAACTGTGGAAAAATTGGACACTTTGCCAATAAATGTCCCTATCCTAAGAAGAAGGAAATTGATGATGAAAAAACCTTCAAAACACAGAAGAAAGGAAGCATTAATAATAAAAAGAAGTTCTACAATAAAAAGAAAAAATTATTTACCCAAGAAGACAGTAGCTCATCAGAATAAAATGAAGAAGACGAACCCGAGCTTCTATTTATGGGAATAAAATGTTAAGATGACAAACATTCAAAAGTTGAAGAAGAAGTGAACTTCGAAGAAGAAATACTTAGTGTAATTGAAGAACTAAGAAAAACCAAAAAATAAAATAGGGTACTAAGGGAAGAGCTTCTAGAGATTAAAGAAGATACTAAATCAAGAGAGAGGGAAGTTTCCAAAACCATCAAAGAGCCAGAAAAGACCATCAATGATTTGAAGTCCCAGATCCTGGAAGCTAATAAAATTAAAGAAGTCATTTTACAACAAAATGTTAAGATGACAAACATTCAAAAGTTGAATAAGAAGTGAACTTCGAAGAAGAAATACTTAGTGTAATTGAAGAACTAAGAAAAACCAAAAAATAAAATAGGGTACTAAGGGAAGAGCTTCTAGAGATTAAAGAAGATACTAAATCAAGAGAGAGGGAAGTTTCCAAAACCATCAAAGAGCCAGAAAAGACCATCAATGATTTGAAGTCCCAGATCCTGGAAGCTAATAAAATTAAAGAAGTCATTTTACAACAACTTAATGATAAAAAACAAGTATGTGAGAAACTAGAAGTTGAGATTAAGCTGCTAAAAAGTGAAATTGAGAAAGAAAAGAAGGGATCACAATTTAGAAATAGTTCAAAGATATTGGATGAAATTATCAGTATTCAAAGGTCACCAAACAACAAGAATGGTTTGGGATACACTCAATACTCAACTTCTACATCACAAGGATCTGTCAAAAAACCAATCAGTTACGAAGATGCTCTGAAAAACTCGTTAAGAAAAAAATATAATAAGGAAAAGATGATACCATTCAAAACTGTTACACATAAACATAAATCAATACTCCCTACTAGAGTAAAACATGATAATAAAAATACAATCATTAGAAGGAATCCCCCTAAATATCTATTTATTGGATATTGTTACTCTTGCAATAATTTTGGACATAAGGCAGTACACTACAAAGCTTATGGACAATAGAATTGTAGAAATATCCAAAGATATAAGAATAATAAGTACAATACAGAGAAGAGAAACTATAACTCATTTTATCCTTTGCAAGAATTCAATAGTGAATTCCAAAAATGCAACAACTATGGTCATAAAACCAGTGAATGTAGATTGTCAAATATGATAAAAAGACAAATATTTACCATAATAAAAAAGAATGGAAGAAAAAGAAAATAGAGTGCAATGTAGCCCTATATGCAAGAAATCAAGGATTTCATTGGTATATAGATAGTGGATGTTCCAAACACATGACTGGAGATCAAAGTAATTTTCCCAAGTTAAATAAGAAAGGAAAAGGAAAGGTAACTTTTGGAGATAACATGTCAGCCAAGATACTGAGAAAAGGCACTGTTAGTTTAGGAAATAATAAAACCAAAGTAGAAGATGTACTTCTGGTAGAAAATCTCAAACCAAATCTCGTAAGTGTAAGTCAGACATGTGATCGGGGTCACACACTTACTTTTGATTCTCAGAAATGTGAGATCAGAAAAAAGGACACTGGAAAGCTAGTGCTAGTTGCACCAAGAACATCTAGCAATGTGTACATCCTTAATATAGAAGAAGAAGAAAAATGTTGTTTAAGACAAGTAGATGAAAACTAGTTATGACATAGAAGGTTGGGACATTTAAGATTTGATAACTTGATCAAAGACAATGAGAAAAAGGCAGTTAGGGACCTACCAAAAGTGATTAAGCCTTCAGATTCTATTTGTAAAGATTGTCAAATAGGAAAGAAAACAAGAGTTAGGTTCAAAACAAAAGAGCATTCCACAACAAAACCATTGGATATTATTCACATAGATCTATGTAGACCAAGCAGAACCAAAACTACTTATGGTGAACAATATTTTATGTTGATTGTTGATGATTACACATGATTGACCTGGGTATTATTTATAAAAGAAAAATAATAAGCCTTTGAGGAATTTAAAATATACAAATCCCTTGTAGAAAATGAAACATATCTCAAAATTAAATGTCTGAGAAAAGACAATGGAGGATAATTCACCTCTAAAGAGTTCATTCGATTCTATGAAAATCATGGTATCAAAAGACAGTTTTCAGTTCCTAGGACTCCTCAATAAAATGAAGTGGTAGAAAGAAAAAACATAATAGTTCAAGAAGCTGCAAGAAACATGCTAAATGAAGCCAAGCTTCTAGACAAATTCTAGAGAGATGCAATCTACACAGTAGTCCACATACTTAATAGAGCTCAGTTGAGACCAGTGTTAGGTACCTAACCTACCTAACCCCTCAAGTGGGTAGAATAGTATATTTCCATGTAATAAAGGTCAATATAAATAAGGCCTAACAATAAGGAGGAATACATCAAATGTAAGAAGACCTAATAGAATATTTCACTTCTAGAAGGATCTTCCTCTAGATTGTTCTTTTGGATAGATAGATCTAGTATAAATAGGAATAGAGGGTATGGGAAGTTTTTTCTTGGATATTATTGTAATAGAGCTCTGCTCTGCCGGAGGTTTCCCCCTCGAAGAGGAAAGTGAACATTTCTCTCAGTAATCAAAGTGCTCTTTTTGGTGTTATTCTGGTATTATTTTGGTATTATTGTGGTGTTGTTTTGGTTATATCATTATTTGTCTTCCATTTCTAGATAATTATTTTTGTTTTGCATACTATTTTATATCTGGGATATTACAAGTGGTATCAGAGAACCTTCAGGTTAAAGTTAATTAAAAATTACCTATGCAAGTGTTTCTCATCACCTAGGCGCCTTTGGGGTGAGAAAGTGCCTAATGTGGACCCTGGTCATTTAATTTGTGAGATGAAAATTCAAAGGAAACTTTATGACTTAAGTGAGGGGGTGAGTGAAGAGACACTCAATCTCATCCACCCATCTAATCCAATATCAATTGTTGGATTGTGACACTCCTCACCTACCATCCTGAGGTCGATTAGGGTAGGAGGGTGCACCCTATCTAGGGTTGTTCATTCATTTTCAAGAAGATAGAAAGAGAGGTCGAGCTTGAGGGAGAAAGAAGAAGTTGTAGGAGTAAGGGAATGACTCCCAAGGCAACAAAATAGCACATAAATTGAGGAAGGTACAATAGAGTTAGAGGGTCGTACTGTACGGATTTGTGGAATCCATACTGCTTGTTTTTGGGCATAGTTTTCGAGGAAGGAGGTACAACAGCGATTGATTAAGTTTGTTTTTCATTGATGTCAAACCTTGAAGAAACCCCGTAGCACAAAGGCTTGGGTAATGGACCCAATATTGTTTGATGTAAATATGAATCATTATTCTCTTGTCATGGTTTATAAGAAGTAAAAATGGATGAACTCCAAAGCGGTACCCTTATGGTGAAAGCTCTCACGGGAAGACACTTTGCGGACTAAGAGAACCAATGCTTAATTTTGAAATAATGAGATCCTAGATGGATAGTTATTTTCATTCCATTTTTGGTGGTATGTGGAATGTCAAATAACTCCTCACAGTTTGAGAGTTATGGCCTTACAAAGTTGGAGGACACTCATATGTCATCTAGAAGCCTCAAAAGGTCAAAGTAGTCAAGGTGGTTTAAGAGATTTTAAAAGGTAAATAATAGAGTGAAGTAATGAGTGTATTATAATTCAAAATGAATAAAAAATAAATTATTTCAATAATAAATTTAATGGAGAAATTAGAAGTGGGTTAACCCTAAAATAAGGAAAGTGGGGCCAAGTGACCTAGAAGATGTTTTTAAGGAAGCTACTTGGAGAGTATAAATAAGAGGCAAGGCTCTCTCATTTTAAACACACTTGAGAATATTGAATATCTATAGGTGTCTGAGGTAACCAAGGATATCTAAGTCGAAATTATGAGGGAAGGTGAAGAAAAGAAGGGCGAAATACAAGGAAGGATAAATTATTTTGATGGTGCTTTCAAAGGTATGTTATTTACAAGCCATCTCACCATTTTCGATATAAATTTTTTTTTCTGTAATGATCCAGACTGTGAAATTGGTATGAAAGTGAGAAAAACATATGCAAGTATCTATGGTAAAAGCTTCAGCTTGTGGGTCATTGTATTTTTGGAGTTACACTCCATGGAAAATAGGGTTTGTGGCCAGTCCTGAAACCAGTCAAAAACAGGTGTTTCGAGTAAAAACATCATAAATTATTCATAACAGATCCAAATTGAGTGAAACAAAATGTGTTGGCTAGGGTACAGTCTTTAGTATTCTTTTTATAATTTTCATATCAATTCAACAAACATTATTTGTGGGGCACGCTCTACAAGGTCTCTCTCTAGAATAAGCCAAAATTCAGCAAGGTATGTCATTTTTTCTATAACTGCTTTTATGAGAGGTTCCAATTAGTGAAACCTAGAGGAATTGCATAAAACACACTAAATAACATTGTGTATCAGTTTCAAATCTTTATACATTACAAATACAAATTTATGATTACTTCAAGTTAGGGTTGTTGACTAATCCAAAACTAGGCATGTGAGACTAAAGAAAAGTTTGATGAAAATGCTAGTCTCTTGTTGTTGAAGTTAATGAAGGTTTGCATAAATGTGATCATATACACCAGGTATATTACAAATCTAAAAATCATATTTGGATGATGAAATTGATGAGGGATTTTGGTTGAGGTACATGTTGAGTACATGGTTGAGACAAGTAGTTGATGAGTTGGCACATACATGAGGTGTATAGTTGATGATGTTGATACATATTGATGAGTCATAGTTGATGAGTAGTTGAAACATGATTGGTACATACTTGGTCCATGGTTGGATGCACTTGTTTATGGTATAGGTTGATTACAGGTTATTGGGTACATGTTGGTGCATGGTTGATGCACTTGTTTATGGTATAGGTTGATTACAGGTTGAGGTACAGGTTGATGCATGGTTCAAATTTATTGGTACAGTTTTACAGTGGCATATCTCACAGTGACAAGCTGATAGTGGTTCCATCATTCTACTTCCTCTTCAGGGTGGCAGGACGAGGCAAGGACAGGTGGTTGTAGCCACCTTCTGGTTGTAGCTGAAGAACATAGGGGGTTGTAGCCTCCTTCTGGTTGTAGCTAAATAATTGGGGAGTTGGAGCTTCTCTCAGGTTGTAACCTAATAAACTAGGGGGTTGGAGCCTCCTTCTAGTTGCAGCTGGAAAACAAACGAAGTTGGTGCTTCCAATGAATGTAATTCTTCAAGACATATAAGAAAAAGCATTTCGTTGTTTTCTCCCTATTTTGGTTTCCACATAAAACAATGGTGTACTGTGTATGTGTATGTTTGTTCATTTTTTCATTGATTATTTACTCTGTAGTTATTGGATGATAATACTTCTTTGATATAACACTTGGATTATATGGTTAAAAATGATTAAATTTCTCTATTATTGATTCACTCCCCCTCTAAGTAATCCAACAATTTGTATCCGAGAAGGTTCCTTCAAAAATCAATTTAACCACTGAAAGGTAGATCATGGAGAGTACCAACTCATATAAAAATGGAATACCACATTTTGATGGACAGAAGTATGCTTTTTGGAGCATAAGGATGACATATATACAAGCACAAGGATTTCAAGTTTGGCAATCAATTGTAGATGGATACACAGCACCAACAATTCCAGCAACAAATGACAAAGCAGTAAAACTCGGTGAGAATAATTCCAAATCGACAAATGCACTTTTGAATGGTCTCAATGATACGGTATTCACCAAAGTTGCACATTGTAAATCCGCTAAAGAGATTTGGGACAAGCTTCAAAATATTTATGAAGGAGATACAGAAGTCAAAGCAGCAAAGCTTCAGACTTACAGAGGTCAGTTCGAACAACTAAAAATGAAGGAATATGAAGATATCACAGCCTACTTCTTACGAGTGGATGAAATAGTGAATGCAATCATAGGATTGGGAGAAGAAATTGAAGAATTTGTAATTTTTCAAAAGATACTAAGATCTCTTCCTATGAGATTCAACCCTAAGATATCAACACTAGAATAAAGATAGGATCTGGACTCAATAAGCATGGACGAACTACATAGAATCTTCACAGCATATGAAATGAGAACTGAGCAAGAAAATCCAGATGTAAAAAAAAAGCCTTCAAGGCATCCAAAAGATCGAAGCAAAAAAAAAAGTAACAATAATAATATGGCAGCATCAGTGACTCCTCGGAAGATGATGAAGAAGTGGCCAACTTTGTCAAAAGACTAAACAAGGGAACCAATGGTAGGTATAGAGGTAATCTCCCTTTAATTTGTTTTAATTGTGATGGTATTGGTCATTTTGCTAACAAATGTCCTCATAAGAAAAATAGAAATGATGAAGGTTACTCAAAAGGAAAACACGCATATAAAGGCAAAAGAACTACAAAGAAAGTTTTCAAGAAAATCTTATACACCAAAGAAGACATCTCATCATCAGATGAAGATGAAGTCAGTTACAATGAGACAGGAAGAGTTATATTAATGGTAGTAAAAGACTCTGACAAAGAAGACTCCAAAGAAGAATATGAAGAAGCCGAAGAAGAATGTGAAGAAGTCGAAGAAGAAATTGAAGAGCCAGAAGTTGACTATCGAGAAGAATTAATGTGTTCCATAGAAGTTATCAGAAGAGAAAAGAAGAAAAACAAGAAATTGCAAGCAGAACTAGACAAGAAAAAGGACACTCGAGAACTAGAAGAAATGACCACAAAATTGAAGGTTCAAATAGAAGAATATGAAAGAATTGAAGAAGAACTCAAAGAACAACTAGAAGAAAAGGAAAAGATAATTGGAAACTTGGAAGCATAGTTTTTCACACTAAGAAAGGATATTCAAAAGAAAAATATGCAGAATAGATCAACAGTTCTGAATGACATTATCAATAGTCAAAAATGTCATCTTGACAAGTCCAGACTTGGATACAATCAGACAGAAAAGGGATCAAGCTCCAAAACAATAGAGAAATAAATAAATCCAAAGAGCTATGTAGAAACAATCAAAGAGGACAGGGAGATATACAAGGAAGATTACAGGGACACTCCTCCACGAATAAGATTCAAATTTCAAAATCAACAATAGACATATAGGCCTCAAGAAGAAGAAGGATTCATAAGAGCACCTCCTTTCAGAAGATCTTCAACTCCCAGGTATCAAACTATATTTTTTGGTTTATGTTATGCATGTAATAATTTTGGACATAAAGTTGTGAATTGCAAAGCTAACAACAAGAACAGTAACAACTTTGAGAGTTATGCACAAAGGGATTATTCAAGTAGACCTAGTGACACACAAAGAAGAAGTTACAACAAGTTTGAATCTTTGAGCACTAAAGTGGAATGTTATAAATGTAAAAATTTTGTACACATGTCCAAGGATTGCAGAATGACAGTCCCTCCTAAAGAACCTCAACAGAATAACAACATTTACATACAAGAACCTTATAAAACGACATGGATAAGAAAACAAGTTCAATATAACAATGAAGAATGCACAGTCTCTCTACAAGCTAAGAAGAAGAAACACGGTTGGTATGTTGACAATTGATGTTCAAAACACATGACAGGTGATAAAGACGCATTTATTACATTACGAAAAGAAAAAAATGGATTAGTCTCCTTCGGAAATGATAATTCATCCAAAATCGTTGGAGAAGGCACACCCTGAATTGGGAACAAGAATGAAAAGTCACAAAATGTTATACTGGTAGAATCTATGAAACATAATCTTCTAAGTGTGATTCAAATGTGTGACCAAGGTCATAAACTTACTTTTGATTCAAAAAAGTGTGAGATAAGAAAAGAAGGTTCAGGGAAATTGGTCGGTACAACTGCAAGAACTTCAAACAACATATATGTGTTAAGTGAAATTGGAAATGAAAAGTGTTGTCTAGGAAAGGAAGATGAAATTTGTCTATGGCATAGAAGAATGGGTCACATGCACTTTGATAACCTTGTCAAAGTCAACAAAAGAGAAACAGTCAGAGAAATTCCCCAGATCACGAAACCAACCAACACTTTATGCAAGCATTATCAACAAGGAAAGAAAACAAAGACCAGGTTCAAATCAAAGGAATATTCAACAACAAGACCACTATAAATTGTCCACACTGATCTAGTTGGACCAACTACAACAAAGGGTTTAAAAGGTAAAAAATACGTTATGTTATTAGTTTATGATTATACAAAATTGACTACAATTTGCTTTCTCAAAAACAAGTCAGAAGCTTTTGAAAACTTCAAGATATACAAGGAAATGGTTGAAAATGATATGGATACAAGAATCAAATGTTTGAGATCTTATAATGGAGGAGAGTTCACTTCAAATGAATTTATGGACTACTGTAGCAGTCATGGAATAAAAAGGAAATTCTCTATTGCTAGGACACCTCAACAGAATGGAGTTGTTGAAAGAAAGAACACGACAATAAAAGAAATGGCTCGAACAAAGCTAATGGATTCCAAATTGACAGATATATTTTGGACACAGGCAGTTCATACAGTAGTTCACATTGAAAACAAAGTAATGTTCAGAAACAACATTGATAAAGCTCCCTACGATCTATGGAAAGGAAGACCAACAAATGTGAATCATTTCAGAGTTTTTGGAAGAAAATGCTACATCAAAAGAGAAGATGGCAGAATAGGAAAGTTTGACTCTCGTGTGGACAAAGGAATACTTTTTGGTTACTCAAGTACAAGGAAATCATACAAGTGTTACAATCTAAGATTGAAAAAAGTTGTGGAAAGCATCAACGTAACAATTGATGAAACAGGCAGACCGGAATCAAAGGAAGAAAAAAATAAATCAATGGAACAACTTTTTGAAGAAGAAGATGAAAAAGAAGTAGAAGAGGAAGATGAAGATGAAGAGAATCTGACAAAAATAGAAGAGAAAGTTCATAAAGTATCTCCAAAGACACATAGCAAATGAGTACAGAAGAATCATCCTTCAGATCAGATTATTGGAAACAAAGATGTAGGAGTTGAGACTAGAAGAAAAACCCATTCACCAGAACAAACACACCTAGCACTCTTATCTGCAATTGAACCAAACTATTTGGAAGAAGCCA
Source organism: Picea engelmannii (assembly GCA_009831015.1). Classification (NCBI taxonomy): domain Eukaryota; kingdom Viridiplantae; phylum Streptophyta; class Pinopsida; order Pinales; family Pinaceae; genus Picea; species Picea engelmannii. Next base: position 142,578 of record ML793246.1, read on the forward strand.
ACAAGGATGAATTTTGGAATAAGGTCATGGATGAAGAATTGGATCAAATAGAGAAAAATGACACTTGGGAATTGGTTACAAGACTAAAGAATAAGAATGTGATTGGCACAAAATGGGTTTTTCAGGATTAAATTGAATGAAGATGAACAGGTTACAAGGAACAAAGCTAGATTGGTATGTAAAGGATATGCACAGATTGAAGGAAACGACTTTGAAGAGACATTTTCCCCAGTTGCCAGAATGGAAGCAATCCATTTACTTTTAGCTTATGCATACTCCAAAAATGTTAACATATATCAGATGAATGTAAAATCATCTTTTCTGAATGGGGAAACTGAAGAAGAAGTTTACAATGAACAACCAGAAGGATTTCAGTTGTCAGAGAACACAGACTATGTATGTAAATTAAAGAAGGCCTTGTATGGTCTAAAATAGGCTCCTAGAGCATAGTACTCCAAACTGGATAAGTATCTGCAGTAGGCAGGGTTCAGAAAAGGAAGTGCAGATAACAACCTCTACATCAAGGTAAGTCAAGGTAATATTTTATTAATTGAAGTTTATGTTGATGATATTATATTTTGTAGTGATGATGACAAGTTAAGCCAGAAATTTGAAATAGACATGCAAACTGAATTTGAAATGTCGTTACTTGGAGAACTATCCTTATTTCTGGGACTTCATATATGTCAAAGCAACCAAGGAAATTTTATTTCTCAAACCAAGTATACCAGAGAAATGATAAAGAGGTTCATAATGGAAGATTGCAAACCAGTTATCACTCCCATGCAAACGAGTTGTAAGTTGAGCAAAGATGATGATTCGAAGTCTATAGATTAGAGGCAATACAGGTCAATAATTGACAACCTACTATATGTGACAACATCCAGATGATATGTAATGCAAGAATTTGGACAAGTGGAACGATTTCAAGCAATGCCAAAGGAATCACATGTATTAGCATTAAAGAGGATTTTCAGATATCTCAAAGGAACATAAGAGTTTGGATTATGGTATCCAAAAGGAAAAGATCTATAACTTACTACCTACACAGATGAAGATTGGGAAGGTTGTATTGATGACCGACGAAGCACCAGTGGAGCAACGTTCTACTTAGGTGAGTGTTTGGTATCATGGCTAAGAAAGATACAATTATCAATATCTTTATCTACAACCGAGGCAGAGTATATTGCAGTAGCAACATGTTGTACATAGGTTCTTTGGATGAAACAAACTTTGACATATATGCAGGTTGAGTATGATGAACCCATTCCAATATATTGTGATAATACAAGTGCTATCAGTATCTCAAAAAACCTAGTGATGCACTCCAAGATGAAGAAAATTCCAATCAAGTATCACTTTCTATGGGAACAGGTTGAAAAAAATAACATAATAGTTGAGTATGTGGGAACAAAAGAACAAGTGGCAGACATATTTACAAAACCACTTCCACGGGAAGCCTTTGAATATCTTCACCAAAGACTTGGATTTATTTCTACTCCAAAATGAATTCTTTTTTAATTCTTTTTGAATGCTTATATTATATGTCTAATATGTACATGAGGAAGCACCATAAGAGGATAGTTCAGTCAGGGGGGGGAAGCCCCAAGTGGAAATATACCTTTTCCATTGATGACAAAGGGGGAGAGATTTATCATATGTAGAGGACAGAGGCATGGTTCCAAGGGGAGCAGATTTATCAGATGTAGAGGGAAGAGAAAAATTTATCAGATACAAAGGACAGAGGCATGGTTCCAGGGGGAGCATGACTGATATGATTTTAGTATTCCATCAGAGTGTTGTCATCAATGCCAAATGGGGAGATTCTTGATTAAGGTTGGTTGTCATTGATGTCAACCCTTGAAGAAATCCCCACGACACAAATTTTTGTGTAATGGACCCAATATTGTTTGATGTAAAGATGAATCATTATTTTCTTGTCATGGTTGATAAGAAGTAAAGATGGATGAACTCCAAAGTAGTCCCCTTATGGTGAAAGCCCTCACGGGAAGACACTTTGTGGAGTAAGAGAACCAATTCTTAATTGTGGAATAATGAGATCCTAGATGGATAGTTCTTTTCATTCTATTTATGGTGGTATGTGGAACGTCACATAACTCCTCACAGTTTGAGAGTTATGGTCTTACGAAGTTGGAGGACCCTCATATGTCATCTAGAAGCCCCAAAAGATCAAAGTAGTCAAAGTGTTCTAAGAGATTTTAAAAGGTAAATAATAAAGTGAATTAATGAGTTTATTATAATTCAAAGTGAATAAAAAATAAATTATTTCAATAATAAAATTAATGGAGAAATTAGAAGTGGGTTAACCCTAAAATAAGGAAAGTGGGGCCAAGAGACGTAGAATATGTTTTTAAGGAAGCTACTTGGAGAGTATAAATAAGAGGCAAGGCTCTCTCATTTTAAACACACTTTAAAATACTGAATATCTGTAGGTGTCTGAGGTAACCAAGTATATATAAGACGAAATGCTTAGGGAAGGTGAAGAAAAGAAGGCCGAAATGAAAGGAAGGATAAATTCTTTTGATGGTGCTTTCAAAGGTATGTTATTTACAGGTCATCTCACCATTTTCGCTATAACGTTTTTTCTATAATGATTCAGACCATGAAATTTCTATGAAATTGAGAAAACATATCCAAGTATCTGTGGTAAAACATTCAATGTATTTTTTTAGTTACACTCCGTGGAAAATAGCGTTTGTGGCTAGTCCTGAAACTAGTCAAAAATAGGTGTTTCGGGTAAAAACGTCATAAATTCTTCATAACAGATCCAAATATAGTGAAACAATATGTTTTATTTAGGTTACAATATTTAGTATGTTGTGTAATAGTTTGAGATCAATTCAACAAATATTTCATGCGAGGCACACTATACAAGGTCACTCTCTAGAATAAGGAAGAATTTAGCAAGGTATGCCATTTTTTCTATAACTCCTTTTCTGAGAGGTTCCAAGTAGTGACACCTGGAGGAATTTCATAAAAAACACTGAAGAAAATTGTGTGTCAGTTTCATATCTTTATACATTATAGGTACAAAGTTATGATTACTTCAAGTTAGGGTTGTTGACTAATCCAAAACTAGGTATGTGAGACTAAAGAAAAGTTTGATGAAAATGCTAGTCTCTTGTTGTTGAAGTTAAGGAAGGTTTGTAGGAATATGATCATATACAATAGGTCTATTACAGAGCTACAAATCAGAATTGGATGATGAAATTGATGAGGGATTTTGGTTGAGGTAGATGTTGAGTACATGGTTGAGACAAGTAGTTGATGATTTGGCACATACATGAGTTGTATAATTGATGATGTTGGTACATATTGATGAGTCCTAGTTGATGAGTAGTTGAAACATGAGTGGTACATACTTGGTACATGGTTGGATGCACTTTTTTATGGTACAAGTTGAGTACAGGTTATTTGGTACAGGTTGGTGCATGGTTGATGCACTTGTTTATGGTACAGGTTGATTACAGGTTGAGGTACAGGTTGATGCATGGTTTATGCATGGTTCAGATTTATTGGTACAGGTTTACAATGACATATCTCACAGTGATAGTTTGACAGTGGTTCCATCATTATACTTCTACTTCAGGGTGGCAGTACGGGGCAAGGACAGGTGGTTGTAGCCACCTTCCGGTTGTAGCCGGAGACATAGGGAGTTGTAGTATCCTTCTGGTTGTAGTGAGAGAATTGGGGAGTTGGAGATTCCCTTAGGTTTTATCTTGAGAAACTAGGGGGTTGGAGCCTCCTTCCAGCTGCAGCTAGAAAAAAAAAGAAGTTGGTGCTTCCAATGAATGTAATTCTTCAAGACATATAAGAAAAAGCATTATGTGGTTTTCTACCGATTTGGGTTTCCACGTAAAACACTGGTGTACTTTGTATGTGTATGTTTGTTCATTTTTTCATTGCTTATTTACTCTACAGTTATTGGATGATAATGCTTCATTGATATAACACTTGTATTATATGGTTAAAAAGGATTAAATCTCTCTATTACTGATTCACCTCCCCTCTCAGTAATCCAACAACAACTTTGTGGGGGCTGTGCGGTATGGATTTGACAGTCCTTACAACAAATGAAGAAAAGAAGTCCTTACAACAAGTTACAACACACATTTGAAGGAGTGTGGCATGAATTTCGAGGTGCATTAATTGCACAAGAAAAGGTACAACAAACACACAAAAAAGGAGGCATGAATTTTGAGGCATTTCGTACATTATTTAATGTTGTAGAAGCCATACAATCATACAAATTTATGGCACAGTTTTCAAGGAGTAGTTCATACAACATTTAATGTTGGGACAACTGTACACAATATAGATTGCTAGTTCAGATTTTGAGGAGTTGCATTCTCGAATTTTCTGAAGGAAATTTACACAAAATTTTCTGAGATAAGTTTGTAAACTTTTGCTGAAGATTAGACTGTTGTAAAAGAATTTCTCTGAACCTTGGAAATAATAAAAAATCCCTCTCTCACTGATTTTACCCTTGTGGGTTTTTCCAGGGTCACTATTAGACCAAAAATCACTTTGTCATTTTCTGAGTTTTTATGTGTTGCTGATCTATCTTATTTCTGCATTAAAACGGTGTTCAGAATCCTCATGTTTTATTTATGATTTTTTTTTTTTTTTGAGTTTAATTGGCTATCATGAATATGGGTTTGGGCATTAAACATTGGCTGAAAAATCAGTGAGACTGAAACTGGGTTGGGGTCTGAAATTTTACACTTCCTTGGCAGAAAATTGTGGGTTAAATTTTTTTCAGGGTAGAGACATATACCGATGTATTTAAGCTATAGATATCTATCATTACGTGCATAAAACCATGGTCAAGGATTCATACATGCAGGAAATATAAGTGGTACTTAAGCACATATCTATTGTCCACCCTTGTAACCGCTTTTGGTACCCCTTCAAGTGGTATCACATCAGACAACACTTGTATACGGATCAACCTAGATGTCCTGAAGCCCTCCATAGATAAACCGATTGACCGCCTGACCATTATAGTGCCACCGAGAACAACACTCGGGAAGATAATCTCTAGTACTTAGATAATTGGGTAGTATGACTAAGGGAACGATATATCCTCCTTAGTTTGTGCCCTCAGATATTGGGTCGAGTACTATTGTTGGACCCTGCACATATATCAGAAAGCTATAGCATAGCGAAAACCCTTGTCTGTAGAACCCTTGGGACGGAAACAAAAATAGAACAAAAAAGATCTATTGTCCCGCAACTGTGTCTCCTGCATTTAGATTGTGAACTTACTACACATTTCTTCCAATTAAGCATTTGGGCATTTCATCACTGCAATATTCTTCAGATCGGAGTATAACTCTGCAGGAGTTAAAAACAAGAGTATAGTGGTCCCTCCGACACACTTCTTTGGGACCTATTCCATTGGATTTCCCTTTTCTCCTTGATCGTATTCATACCCTTCATTTTTAATCCTTTTTTTCAGTAGAGTTGACCCCTTCCCGGTTTTCCTATTTTGCCGCATATTCCATTATATTTCCCTTCCCGCATTGATCATCGTGGTGCCTATCACTTCTAAGTCCTTCTTTTTTCTTGTCGTCCCACCCACCCATTTTTGTTTCCTTACCCACACTTCCCCTCTCCAAATGGCCACCACTCGCAACCAAGAAATCCAAGCTTCCCTCAATCAATCCCATGTCTCCATTGAACATCTAACATCTTATATGGAATCTACCCATTTTTGCATTAACACATTAGAAGCCAACATCACAACCCAATTTACCTCCCTCCAATATTTTGTCAATCAATTGTTGAACCCCCCTATAGGTACTTCCTCATCAGACCAACCTGATGATTATGATTCCTCTCAGTCTCCTCATTTTCAATCCAACTCCTTTCATCGTGAACCCCATCTTCCCCGAGTAGAGGTCAGTAAATTTGATGGCTCTGATCCTACAAGTTGGGTCACTCAAATGGAGCATTATTTTTCCCTACATGGTATTACTGACGAGTTGGAAAAAATACGCTATGTTGTCCTCTATCTAGATCCTGAACATTGAAAATGGTGGCAATGGCGAAAGAATTCACATCAGGGGTATATTTCCTGGAACCAGTTTGTTGTTGTGCTCTATGCCCACTTTGATATTGATACCCACTATCTCGATTGTTTTACCAATTTGAAATAGTCAGGAACAATGGAAGAACTCATCACTTCTTTTGAGCATTTGTCCTTTCGAACAGAGGGCATGTCAAATGCGTTCTTTAGTCAATGCTTTATCAGTGGTCTCAAGGATGAAATCTGATCCTAGGTTCTCATGGTCCACCCTCCAACTTGGTTGGAAGCTACTCAACATTATAAAGAGGCCCAACAAGTTTTTTTTTCCCAGAAAAAAAAATCCCCTTTTGTTCCTCGCCCTTGACCCACTAATCCTAACCCCCCTGTCACTCCCCTCAAGGTCTAGAAACTAACTAGGGATGAAATGGTTGAATGGAAACTGAAGGGTATTTTCTATAATTGTGATGAAAAATATTTTTCAGCGCACAAGTGTAAGGAACAAAAAATATTTATGGCCATTTCCAAAGATGTTCCTGAAGAGGATGTGACAATTCCCCTTGTTTAATAACCCCCCCTTCCCAATGCCACCCAGGAGCCTAATGACCCACTTGAACTTGACCAACTTATTTCCTTGCATGCCCTCACTGGTTTATTGGCCCCACAAACTCTCAATATAATTGGCTACACTAAGCATAGGAAGGTCATCATCCTTGTTGAAAGTGGTAGCACCCACAATTTTATTCATCACCGCATTTTCCAAGGAACCAATTGCTATATTTGTGTTGTCAATAATTTTCAAATCATGATAGCCAATGGTGGGTCCATGAAATGTGGTGGGCTTTTTGAAAATGTATGTCTTTAAATTGGACATTACCAACTGAAATCTTATATGTTTTCCATTGACATGGGAGGTTGTGACATTGTTCTAGGTGTTGAATGATTATTCACTTTGGGTCTCATTCTTATGGATTTTAAGAAATTAAACATGAAATTCCAACATGAAAGACAAAAGTATCAATTCCAATGTCTCACAATTGGTTCTCTTGAGATAGTTAGTTCCCAACGTATGGAAAATATCCTCAAGAAAGGACACTTCAGTATCATTTCTCAACTCCATTCTATTCAAGCCCTTGAGACACCCTCTGTGCATCCTGACCTCCAGGCTATCATTTCCAAACTTCAAGTTGTTTTTTCCACCCCTCAGGGACTTCCTCCTTCTTGTGTTTTTCATGATATTTCCATTCCCCTTGTTCCTGGTAGTCTTCCTCCCAATGTTCTCCCTTATTGTCACCCCTTTGCCCAAAATAATTAAATTGATAAAATAGTGCACCAATTGCTCCAAGCAGGTGTTATCTGCCCTAGTATCGGCCCTTATTCATCCCATGTGGTCATGGTACTTAAGAAAGAAGGTAATTGGTGCATTTTCCCCAACTTTTGTGCCCTCAATATGATCACCATCAAGGACAAGTTCCCCATTCCTTTCATTGATGATCTCCTAGATGAGTTGAGTGGTGTTGAGTAGTTCACTAAACTTGATCTGCATTCTGGCCACCACTAGATATGTATGCAAGAAGCTCACATACCCAATAATACCTTTCAAACTCACAAGGGTCACTATGAGTTTTTGGTCATGCCCTTTGGAATGCGTAATTCCCCCTCCACCTTCCAAAGCATTATGAATCATGTCTTACATCCTTTTCTCCATCATTTTGTCTTAGTTTTCTTCGATGATATTCTCATCTACATTAAAACTTGGCAATCTCATCTTTCCCATGTGGATCAAATTCTCAATCTACTCTCGTAGCACCAACTTTTCCTCAAACTCTCTAAATGTTCCTTTGGAGCCTCAGAAGTAGAGTACTTGGGTCATATTGTTGGAAAGGTCAGCGTCAGGTTGGATCCTAAAAATATTGAAGCAATGCAGGATTGGAACCTTCCCAATACTATCAAAATCTTGTGTGGTTTTTTGGGTTTAACCAGCTATTATCGCAATTTTGTTCGAAATTATAGTAAGATTGTGGCCCCTCTCACTGCTCTCCTTCAAAATAATTCTTCCACTTGGACTCTTGCGGCAGATAAGGATTTTCAATATTTGAAGGAAACTATGTGTGCTACTCCGGTCTTGGCCCTTCCTGATTTCACAAAAACTTTTGTCCTTGAATGTGATGCCTCGGGCAAAGGAATTGGAGTTGTCCTTATGAAAGAAGGCATACCTTTGGCCTTTACTAGCAAACAATTGTACCAATGCCATTTGGTCCAATCAATCTATGAAAATTAAATTTTGTCTATTCTACATGCAGTGGATCTTTGGCACCCTTATCTCATGGGGCAATGCTTCCAAATTAAGACAGATCATTAAAGCCTCAATTATTTTCTGGAGCAATGACCTTCCTCCACAGAGAAATAAAAATGGGTAATGAATCTCTTTGGTTATGATTATGATATCATTTACAAGAAGGGAAAACAAAATGTGGTTGTTGACGCTCTTTCTCGCTAATATGAAGATGAAGGGTCCATTTTTCCCTCTCCTTCATTGTACCAGATTGGATCCAAGATGTGCACCAATAATGGTTACATGATCCTAAAATATTGCATATGATCCAACAAGTGAAAGCCAACTCTCCAGTTTCCCCAAGATACTCTTCACACAATGATGAAATTTTCTACAAAGGTCGTTTTTATTTAATTAAACAGGCACAACTTAAATCCACGGTGCTTTATGAGCTTCATGCTACTCCCACGACTGGGATTTTAGGTTTTACAAAAAACTATGACCGAGTCAAACATTATTTTTTATGGGATGGTATTAAAAAGGGAATTCGCACTTTTTTAGCAAAATGTGATGTTTGTCAATGCAAGAAAGGCGAAACCATCAAACCTCCTAGCACACTCCAACCTCTTCCAGTTCCACCCGCTATTTGGAGAGACATATCTATGGATTTTATGGTGGTATTAACTAAATCAGGAAACAATTCCGTCATCATGGGGGTTGTGGATCGTATTTCCAATTATTCTCATTTATGTGCTCTTCAACACCCATTTACTACATCAACTATGGATTAACTTTTCATGTATCATATCTTCAAGCTTCATGGCATGCCTCATTTTATTATTTCCTATCGAGATCCAACTTTCACCAGCAATTTTTGGAAAGAATTGTTCAGACTCCAGGGCACCCAATTGCATCTCAGTACCTCCTATCATCCCCAGATTGATAGTCAAAATGAAGTTGTCAATAAGTGTTTGGAGACTTATTTGAGGTGTTTTTCCTTTGAAAGGAAAAATAAATGGGCTCAATGGTTACCATTAGCTGAATGGTGGTACAACACTTCTTGCCATACAAATACTCGCATGACTCCTTTTGAAGCAGTGTATGGCAAAAAAAAACCTTCAGTTCTCTCCTACATGCCAGGTGTATCGAATGCCTAGGCGGTTGACCAAACACTTACAGTTTGCAAGGCTACTCTTCATACCCTCAAAGAGAATTTGGTCATGGATTAGAATCGTATGAAGAAACAAGCCGATCAAGGTCGCTCAAAACGAAAATTTGTTGAAGGAGACTAGGTATTTCTTCAATTGCAACCTTATAAGGAAACTTAACTCAAGGCCGAACATTGTCAGAAACTGGCACCCAAATTTTATGGTCCTTATACAGTTCTCAAGTGCGTTGGACAGGTGGCCTATCAATTATCTTTACCCAATCATTTTAAGCTCCATCCTATTTTCCATGTCCCTTGCTTAAAGAAGGTGATTGTAACTAAGTGCCAAACTCAAACCAACCTTCCCAAGTTGGATGAAGAAGGATCCATCTGGTTGTAACCACAAGAATTTTTGGACTAGTGAGAACTTCGTCTTCATTAGTGCACCATCAAGGAAGTGTTAGTTCAATGGAAATATACAACTCCATCAGATGCTCCTTGGGAGCTCACTAAGATTCTACAACAATTTCCTCATCTCAAGCCTCGAGGACAAGGATAATTCTAAGGGGGAGGGCATGTTAGAGACCTAACCTACCTAACCCCTCAAGTGGGTAGAATAATATATTTCCATGTAATAAAGGTCAATATACATAAGGCCTAGAAAGAAGGAGGAATAAGTCAAATGTAAGAAGACCTAATAGAATCTTCCACTTCTAGAAGGATCTTCCTCTAGATTGTTCTTTTGGATAGATAGATCTAGTATAAATAGGAATAGAGGGTATGATAAGTTTTTTCTTGGATATTATTGTAATAGAGATCTACTCTTCTGGAGGTTTCCCCCTCGAAGAAGCAAGTGAACATTGCTCTCAGTAATCAAAGTGCTCTTTCTGGTGTTATTCTGGTATTATTTTCATATTATTGTGGTGTTGTTATGGCTATATCATTGTTTATCTTCCATTTCTAGATAATTATTTATGTTCTGCATACTATTTGGAAGTAAATGTTACATAAAGAATGATGAATATAACCTAGAAAAGTTTGATCCAAGATTTGATGAAGGAATATTCTTAAGATATTCATCTAGTAAGAAAGAATACAGATATGTTATAATATTAGACTACTAAAGACAGTGGAAAGTTCCAATGTAAACATAGATGATCTAAAAGAGAGCATATCCCAAGGAATTGATCAAAAATCTCAACAAGAAGATGATGATGTAAAATATCATCAGGAAGATGATGATGTATAATCTCAACAAGAAGATGATAATAATGAAACAAGGGAAAATGAACCACATACTGATGAAGAATATAATGAAGAAATACCCTTGCCAAGAGATCCATCAAAAAGAGTTCAAAAGAATCATCTTGAAATCCATATTATTGGAGGTAAAAGTCGAGGAGTGGAAACAAGAAGGAAACTCACTTTTGACTCAGAAAAAACAATGTTATCCCTAATATAACCTAATTCGGTTAATGAATCTATCAAAAGTGAATATTGGATAAATTCATTGAATGAAGAATTAGACCAAATAGAGAAGAATCAAACTTGGGAACTAGTTCCAAGACCCAAGGACAAGAATGTGATAGGAACCAAGTGGATCTTCAATAAAAAACTAAATGAAAATGAGGAGATTATAAATAAAAAATACATATTAGTTTTCAAAGCATATTCCCAAGTAGAAGGTATTGATTTTGAAGAGACTTTCGCTCCAGTAGCAAGACTTGAGGCCATCAGAATGTTCCTAGCATTTGCATGCTTCAGAAGTTTTAAAATCTATCAGATGGATGTCAAGTCAGCATTCCTTAATGGAACACTAGAAGAAGAAATCTATATTGAGAAACTAGAAGGATTCACGTTATAAAAAAATCAAGACTATGTGTGCAAGATAAAACAGGCCCTGTATGGTCTTAAACAAGCCCCAGGAGCATGGTTCTCTAGGCTTGATTAGTACCTACAAAAATAAGGATATAAGAGAGGGACTACTGACAACAACCTATACATAAAAATTGAGGATAAAAACATGATTGTTGTGGTGGTATGTGTAGATGACATCATATTTGGGAGTAATCTCACTACACTAAGAAGAAAATTTGCAACCAAAATGCAAGAAGAGTTTGAAATGTCTATGCTGGGAGAATTGTCATTTTTCTTAGGTTTACAAGTAAATCAAACAGAAAATGGAATATTCGTTTCACAAACCAAATATATCAAGGAAATGATGAAGATATTTCAAATGGAATACAGTAAACCTATGAGTACTCCCATGGTCACTCAATGTAAACTAAGTATAGAAGACGACTCACCAAAAGTGGACCAAATGATGTATAGATCAATGGTTGGAAGTTTTCTCTATTCAACAACAACAACACCCTAAATCATGCATGTTGTAGGACTCGTTGGGAGATTTTAATATGCACCTCAATAAACTCACCTAAAAGTAGTAAAAGAATATCCAGATATGTTCAAGGCACCCTAGAATTTGGATTACGATATCCAAAAACTAAAGAATTCAATCTAACTACACATAATGATGCAAATTAGGCCAATAGCATAGATGATAGGAAAAACACCAGTGGAGGATCATTTTTTTTAGGAAAAAGTCTGGTAGCATGGTTAAGAAAGAAACAAACATCCACATCAGTCTCTACAACAGAGGAAGAATACATTACCGATGCATCCTACTGCACACAAGTTCTTTCGATGAAGCAAACTTTAGAAGACCTACAAATAAGATATAATAATCCCATTACTATTAACTGTGATAACACTAGTGCCATAAGTATCTCTAAAAATCCATTCATGCATTCTAAAACCAAACACATCCCAATTAAATATCATTTCCTAAGAGATCATGTTACCCAAAAAATAATTAAAATAGTGTATGTAGACACCAAAGAACATATTGCAGACATTTTCACAAAACCTTTTCCCGGGGGTAATTTTGAAAATCTTTGCCAGAAATTAGGAGTAATTCAAAATCTCATTAAAAACCATAAAATTGTATCAAAAGGGGCACATGGTCAGGGCGAGCATTTCCATAGGGGGAGTGAAGAAATATCCCCTCTGTCATTGTTGTCAAAGGGAGAGGAAATTGATAAGGGAAATTTTTTTAAAAAGAAAAAGGTTGACATCAATGCCTAAGGGGAGATTGTTGAACATATTGTCATTGAAGTGTTGTCATTGATGTCAATAGTCGATTTCATTATGATGTGATGATGAGTTGTTATGAACAACATCCATAAGAATCTACCTAAAGATCAGGAGAGGCAGCATATTAGATTTCATGAGATCAATGCAATGGAAAAAAAACATTGGGATCGAATTCCCAATAGATCAATGATCTCGTTCAGTTAGAATCCAAGTACAAAACCAAAAATTTAAGAAGGGAAAGAGCATTGCAATGATGATGATTTTTTATGAACAACATGAAGAGGAATCGACCAAAAATCTCACAAGGGAAAGTGCATTGCAGAAATGCGATCAAGATTGAAATCCCCACAGTAAAACTACAAAGGAATCGAGGGAGAATCTTGTCCAATGATGTAGATTTCAGGAAAAACCAGGACAATTAGATCTAGGAGTTACAAAGGAGGACCTTCAGATCAACATCCGATTAAGTCTTGACCATCAGATCTTAGTAAGGGAATATCAACGACGGGGAACCGTTGCGGGATGCAAGGGTTGGAGTTAATGATCGCACAAGTTTTGGTTTTGAAATAGACATCGATCGTCGATCGTCACCTACCAATAGATATACGGTTGGCATCAGTTCAACTAGCCTGGAACCCTAGAGCCCCAAAGTCACGAACAACTGAAATCTTGACAACCATTGGATCATATTGAGATTTCCGTGTCAAATATGGATTGTTAGATGAAGTCAAGTTACTCGAGGTTTATTCGTGGAATCTCACTTCAGGAGAATTGGCAAGTGGGATCAAATAACCCAAAGTCTCTAAGGCCGAAATGAATCTATACCATTGATCTAGAACTGATCACAGTCGTTGGATCAAGGATTCACGAGATCCCAAATAGCCGAAATCCAGACAATTGTTGGATTGTGTTAAGCATTTAGCGTCAAAGATGGAGCGTTATATGAAGTCAAGTTACTTGAGGTTTAGTTGGGGAATTTCACTTTCATATAATTGGGAAGTGCGAGTGAATAAACCAAAGTCCTGAAGGCCGAAATGAATCTAGACCATTGATATAGAACTACTCACAGTTGTTGGATCAAGGATTCATGATATCCTGAATAGTCGAATTCTCGAAAACTGTTGGATCATGTTAATATTTTCACATCAAATAAGGATCATTAGATGAAGTCAATTTACTCGAGGTTTATTAGGGGAATATCACTACAGGAGAATTAGTGTTACGAGGAAAATCTCTCTATGGCTAGGTTAAACCACAACAGACGGAAATGACTGTAGAAATAAACTCTCTTCTCAAGTATGATACGAAAACAAATATGCTAGAAAGACAAGATAAAAGGCCTACCTCATCCATATGTTCGATGAATTCCACCATTGAGCACTTGACCCAAAGAAATATACCTTCAACTAGTCCTCAACAACCAATTAAAGAAAGAATATGGTGATAACAAATTTTGTTAGCACATTCAATAGGATAATCCATTAATAAACATGACAAAGACGCCCATGGAATAATAATTCAAATATTTGCAAGATATCAATTGGATAGGAAAAGAGTATTTCTATTAATATATGATCAACAGAAGTGAAAATGTTACATACTTCTGTGTTGGCAAGGTTTGGAACTGTGAAACTAAGTTCCTTCCAGCTGGGCCTCCACCACTTCAATCCTCCACCAAAGGCAAGCTCATAAGAGAAAAACAATGAGGTTCTCCATCAATAAGGGAAGCTCTTAGGGGATGAACACTATTTTCAGACTTAAAGGACAAAGGGATGTAGACTCAATATGAGGTAAATAATTTTTCCATAGTAACTTTTCTCTCAAAATTGATTTCTTTCTCCTCTTTCCATAGCTTGGAATTGGACATTTATAGCCTTCAAAATGAAACTGAAGGGCCGAGTCAGAACGTTTCCATTATATGGAAGGCCAAGGATCATAGATATCCTGTCGTGACATGGAAACCTGACATTAATTTTCATTTTCTATCACAAATCCCGATGTATGCAGGTTGTAGCGGAGCAGCCTGCATATACGCATGTTGTATAGTAGGAAAGATGCGTACATGTGGAAAAATATGTATTTTTGTCTCTGGATTTTATAAACAGGGATGATAATTCTGCATATGGAAATGGAATACAACCTTCTTTGCAAGATTTCATAGGGTGAGGCAAATCTTGCTATAACAATTGGGAAGTGGGAAAAGCGAACAACCCGAAGTCCTGAAGGATGAAATGAATATAGACCATTGATCTAGAACTGATCACAGTCATTGGATCAAGGATTCAAATGAACCTACGACCATTAGATCCAAGAGTAGGACATGTGACACATCAGGCAATTCACATTAGTAAATACCACATCATCAAGGACACTTGGTGCAATCAAATGGTGACAAGTGTCAAGGTCCAATTGGAATTTTAGGTACACGTAAGTAAAAAATATAAGTGACATGTGGAAACTACTCAGTCAGCTCCAAGTAAGCAGTGAAATCAACAAGTTACGTCACTCTCTGAGTTTTTCCTTCGCGGTAAACCAATAACTACTCGAAGCGTCGAAGGTCGAAGTCAATGCTAACTATTGATCTAAGATCCTTTGGATTCTCACATGACCGTTAGATCAAAAAATATTGGAAATATGATGTAAGCACTCCCATGTTGACCACTTCAGTGATGACCAACTCCGGTGGAAATTGGAACAACAACTACCCGGACATTCGAACCCCCGAAGTCCTAAAGTCCTGAAGTAAATAGTGGACATCCATCTCAATATTTGATTATGTCATAGCCGTTGGATTAAGTAGTGGAAGGATAGTGTAAATATCAAATATAGACCATTGATTTGGTTCCAGGAATCATGTTAACCATTATTTCAATCCTTGTGAGAGGTCAAAACTTCAGAAGACTAGATGAAAGAGAAAACACACGAAGGCTAAAGTCTGGAGGACTAAGTTCCATCCCCCAGTCATGGGTTATGAAAACATAAGCCGTGAAGCGCTCGGAACATCACTTAAATTTGTAATCCCATGGTTTTGTGCATATGGTCACATGTAAATGGTTTGAAGGAAGCACCTCTCCATAATTCAATTTCTATAATATTTGCAGAGACAGGGAATCGAGTTAAAAATTAAATCGATCCATATCAATGATCGATTTATGAAAATCACTCTAACTAATTTTAAAATCCTTCATGATAATGTTTGAATAATAATGAAGAAAACAAAAGATTATTTTTGTTAATATAAATAAAGAGGTGTGATGGTCCAAACAAAGGGAGACAATGATTCATAGCTCACAGCTATTGGGTGACTATTTAAGAAAGGAAGAACAGTGAAGAAGAAGTGTCTCTGTAGTCCAGATTAGAAGATCGAAATAGCAACAGAGTCCAAGAATAAGACCTGATGATTCTTATGAAGTGAGGGTGGAAGGGAGGAGCACAGAAGGATTCATATCCTTTAATAAGTAAGTGTAATTTAAGGGAGTTGGTGCTTCCTGGGGTTGGTACCCTAAAGACAAGGGATTTGGTGCTTCCTAGGGTTGGTGCCCTAAATAAACAAGGGAGTTGGTTCTTCCTAGGGTTGGTGCCCTAAAGAAGGGGATTTGTGTCTCCTAGAGTTGGTTCTCTAAAAAGGATTGGTGTCCTTCACTATTATTCATAAAATATTTGTAATTCATATTAATTATACTTATATAATTGATTTTACAAAAAAATTCATTGTTGATCTATTGTGGTAATTAACAAAATATAAAAGTAACTGCTAATTGTTGAAAAAGGGTAATATTGATTCAGCCCCCCCTCTCAATATTCCAACAACTTCTACTACTACGAGGACTTATGTAATTGAATTGTATAGTTTTTGGATAGATGCTTGGGTTTTCTATGCTATATGTTCAACTTTGTCATTCTCCTTAAGGGATTTCCTAACCCTTTCCTCAGCCTTGTCTTTATCATTCAGTGCCTCCTCCACCTGGCTTTCAACTTCCTTATATTTTTGAAGCACAGTGTCATATTCTTGTTACAACTAAGTCCTTTCATCCATTATTCTCATGCGCTCCTAATGTGCTTTCTCTCCTCTATTCTTAATTTATTGCAACAGGCCTACCTGCAAATCTTGTATTCTTCACATCGACAACCTCGATACAACTAGGTTCAGATGTCATGTTGCATTTACCTGTTGCTGCAACTTGACCATCATAAATTCCAGTGCATATGTCTCAATTTGTAGTACATTGTGCCTGACTGTTAACTGGGTGAAGAGAGAATGCACACTTTATGTTTCCTTTCCTGGAATATTGGATGGTCCTTCATTGTTCCTACGCTCTTTGGTGATGCTCGTTGCTTCCAACATCTGCTGAAGTTCTTCTAGCTAATCCTACATTCTTTGTTTTTCTTCTTCTTGCTTCCTTGTTTCCTCCTCCATTATTTATTCTGTGTCATCCCATACCTGGTAGCTTATTCTATCCATATCCTCATTCATTAAAGTATATATTGGGGTTTCCTTATGCACTTCAACCTTCTTGCACACCCCTCCTATTGGTTATTTCCCTTTATCCTTTCATTTTATTGTTGTTGTGGGGACTGTCTTCTGATATTATGTTGCAGATGGATCAAGCCTATCTCCTATGCCATTAGTTTGATCATTTCCCTTCTCTTCAACTGGTTCCTCATCACTTTTAGCTTGCTCTTATTTATCTTCTGGTTGTCCTATTTTCTCTGCTGGGTTTTTCCAGCCTTCTTCCCAATCATTCACTATCAAACACATGTTCGTTGTTGTTAACCTGTAACTAGTTGGAAACCACTGGAACGTTGTATCCTTCTTGGCCTAAACATATCGGTGGTGTATGTCTACTTTAAACCACACAATATCCTTATCTATTTCTACCATCTCTGTTGATATGCACAATGTATTCTCAATTAAATTCTTTATATTATCCAAGTATACAACGTGTTATCACTCCAAGAAACTCTTTGGGGTTGTAGGCCAAAGATTCTTGGTAATTCAATAATATTGTAAATTTGGTATGCTTGGATCAATGGGATAACTCGATGGCTAATGAGAAGAACAACTTATCATGCATTCGAATAAGACAGTTCTTTTAGAAATCAATAATCAGATAAAGTAATTGGAATAGGGTATGAAGAACACTAATCTAGATAACCAAGTACATTAACATGCAGGGTCATACAAGATAGTAAGAGATCCTTTAATTCAAATTCATGAGCTAAATAAGAAGATAACAGTTCTTAAAAGTTGAGCTAAACTGAATCAAAGTACAGAGTAATGCAACAGATGAACAAATCTAACATTGGTAGAAAAAGAAGACTGTGATTCATATCAAGATAAGAGTCTAAGTACATGAGACAAAATATATCCAGGATTGAACCCCCCCTTTTGTTCCTCTATTTTCTTTATCTTTATAGCTTTACATATACATATCAGATCCTATGAAAAGGGATCTAGAATACTAAGAATAGCATAACATAGAACTAATTGTAAACTCTAAAGGAACAGATCCTTTATTAAAGGAAATCAAACCATATCTAAACTGAAGTCTTCGATAGTTGCAAAAGTATTCAACATCCTTCAATGTAATGACAAGGCAGAAAATTTTCAAAGGCTGAAAGATAACGTCAAAAAATGACACCTGGAAAGATAGCTCATTCTTTTCCATAAATAGGTAACAAACTTTAACTCTTTTATCTTGCTGGCACCTCAAAAACTGGAACAACACTTTGAAGCAGATCCTCTTAATTATAACTTTGACTTATAAATCATCTTCGTGCTCTATAAGATAATAAAACTTTGATCTGGGCAAAATTTACTCTTTTTCTGGCTTATGACAGGTTTCACTAGCTATTTTGCCTTAAGATTTGCTAATTAGCTGGTGAAAGCTCTTCTTTTCATCAGCTAATTCGTTATGATTTCTCCTTCTGTGCTGGTGAAAACTCTGTAAATCTGTATGTGTATTAATCTTTAAAGTTCTATAGCAGTCTGGTTCCATGACACCTGTATCTTTTGTTTCTTGGAAATGCTCAACCTGATAATGATTATATGTTTTCAAATATGGAGATGTATACCCCATAGTTGAGTAATCCCCTGCCATCTAAAAAAAAGGATCAAACTCTTCTAAAACTCGACATGCTTGATGAACTGGAAGCTCTAAATTCGGTGAAAGACCTCGATCTCTTCAATAACGCCTTGCTCCTAAAATCTCAGTGGATACGTTCGGATCCTGCATCTCTTGCTCATGATCTGGAGATTGTCTATTGTCTTCATTTTCTCATGGGACATATCACACAATCCCGATATGTGTGGATGAAATGGTTGTTAACAAACACCACCACTCTCAGTGTATTGATGAACCGTAGTGCATGCTACGCTGGCTCTTTGATTTACATAACTCGTGGCTTAGATGTGGCTCTGTTTGACCTGATGACTTGGAATGTTAATGACTTTGACCAGCTACAAAGCTAACACCTGTTTTATTCCATTTATTCAGGCGCGTGATGAAATAGTTAGCTGCTTTTCAACTTTGGCACTTTTGGTAGTTAACACAACTTCGACTTTTTGGTTTTAGCTACCGAAGGGTAAGGCTTTTGGTAGCTAAAGTAGATTTTCGAAGGGACACTTAGCTACCGAAACCTGTGTTTTAATAAAAACCCCAAACCAGAGCCTTTTGAGACTTTGTTACAAACTCAATCTCTTAAAAACAAACCTTAAAAAATTAAGAAAGGCATTATTAATGACTTCCTATCACCTAAATAGACAAGATTGACTGTGTTATTTGAGGAGATAACATCTAGCTCCTTCTAGGGATGAAATCCATCCTGTGAGGTTTCAAGAAATTTTATTCTCTCAGTATCCTTCCTATTATCTAAGACTCAAAACTGATTTGACTAAGTAATCCATTGGGCATGGAGTTATTTTGCAAAAACAGAACCTGAAAATAATATTTGCAAGTGCATAGTTGTGAAAATTGTAGTTCTAGTAGCCTTTAGCATTGGGCATGGAGTCATTTGGCCTGTGCAACTGTTCCTCTGCAAACCTATAGCTTGCTAGTAGTTTTACCATTGAGCTATGGAGTCAGTTGTCTCACCTCTTTCTAAAATCTTTCAAAACTTTTACAATTTATTTATGTGCATCTTCAAAAACATGCCTTCATCATACGAACTGACTGATACACTTGCTGCAAAAATGGAAGAAAACAAATGCTCGAGAGCGAGCTTATTTCCTATCCTACTCTACCCTAACCAGTTTCTCAAAATGGTTAAGTAAAGGCAAATTTCCATAGCATCCATCCAATTAATTTTAATACTGAAATGATTTCATCATCCTTACTGATCAATATTTGATGCTTGAAATGAAACAGTAGTGACAAAAAAATATTTAGAACACCAAAATCCTCCGGAAAAATTGACAAATTTAAAAAATCTGAAAACTCCATCTTCCCTGAAACATATGATTCTATGAAGGTTGCCACTGTTTCTTTTAGAAACATCTCTTAAACATGCTAAACTTTGGGAAGCAATTGTATATTTATAGCAAGTTCATGTCCAACCATGATTATTCCTTTGCTAAAATATTTATGATTTTCTGATTCTTTTATGCTTTCCTTGTGATGATTAAACACTATGGATTCCTCTTCAGAACAATTCTCATGGGATGATGATAGAGCATGGTTTGAATAACAAAACGTATGATTATATGTAAACATGTAATTGTCTATGTAGTCATTTGTTACCATGGGTACAACAGGTTTTGAAAACCGATCATAATTCTTACTCGAGCACCTGTCTTTGGAATGCTCTGCTAATGTTGAGGAATCTGATTCACAATCTGAGATGATTCTAGTTGCTTGTTGTTGTTCTAAAACTTCCCCATAGTCATTATCTTCTTGCTCAAAGTTTGTGCTTAATTGACATTCTGTCGGTCCAAGTAGACAATGGTTTTCAACCTCAACTTGTGCTGGGATTCTCCTTGAAGCGCAAATGTTCTCTTCCACCTCTAATGAATCTTCGAACAAAACACTTAATGATGAAGATTTCCTTTCTAATAGAATAAGGGCAAGTTCTGAATGGAGACCCATGACATAATATATCATGGCAGCTATTTCTGAAGGTCAGATCTCTAAGGCATGTCATGAAAGCTACTGCAAAATCTCTGATTGAAAACAGGAAAAGATTCACCATGTTGTCTCTTCAAGGCATAAAAATCAGCAAGGTATAGATCCGATGATTTGTGATCACCCCAATACTTAATGAATACATTGGAGAACTCGATCCAAAAACCAATAGAATCAGTTCTCAAACTTTTAAACCAAACAACAACATCTCTGATTAAAGTTTTAGCAAAATATCTCATGATGACATCTTTATGAACAATCTGAAAACGATCGATAAAATCCAAAAAGGATTCCAAGTGCCTCTCAGCTAAAGCTTGGTTCTCACTAGAAAACCAAGGGAGATATTCATAACAGTTATCAAGATAAGGATGAAGAAGAGAGGGTAGCTTTAAAGGCTTGAAAATCTTCGTTGTGATTTTAATTTGAAAAGTAGTGGGATGAACAGGTTGATGACCAGGTTCATCAGTAATGCCAAAAGGTATTGATCTCTCAATAGGTTTGGAATCAATTTCAATCTTCACAAAGTAGGAAGGGTGATTAGATTCGAGAAGAATGGGAATGCTAGACTTATCTATAGGAACAGGATGTGATGAGGATATTGAATCAACATCTACAATATAGGGCTGTAGGATTTCCTCTTCTAAAGAAGGATATATATAATAAGGATGATGATTTTTTGAATATGCGAAAAAAAAATGATCTTCTTTATCCGTGAAGGAAATAACATGAAAGAACTGATAAAGAAAAACAATAGTTCATGAAGAAAACTGATGATCTGGTACCTGGAATTCAAGTTCAACTCCTTCATCTTCTGATAATCTTTGATGGATCAACAACAAGTGTTGCTGGTGGATTTTCTGAATTTTTTCTGGTATGAGCTATTTTCGGAGCCACTTCATTCCAATGGAGTCTATAGATAGATGATTACAACCAAGTATATATCCAATCTTTGTCTATAATCAAAGTTGGATCTATGTCGTTTCCCAAGGAAGCTAAGCTTCAATATCCTCTTCCCGGCAACGATGCCAATTTGTTATCACTCCAAGAAACTCTTTGGGGTTGTAGGCCAAAGATGCTTGGTAATTCAAGAATATTGTAAATTTGGTATGCTTGGATCAATGGGAAAACTTAATGGCTAATGAGAAGAACAACTTATCATGCATTTGAATAAGACAGTGCTTTTAGAAATCAATAATCAGATAAAGTAATTGGAATAGGGTATGAAGAACACTAATCTAGATAACCAAGTACATTAACATGTAGGGTCATACAAGATAGTAAGATATCCTTTAATTCAAATTCATGAGATAAATAAGAAGATAACAGTCCTTAAAAGCTGAGCTAAACTAATTCAAAGTACAGAGTAATGCAACAGATGAACAAATTTGACATTGGTAGCAAAAGAAGACTGTGATTCATATCAAGATAAGAGTCTAAGTACATGAGCCAAAATGTATCCAGGATTGAACCCCCCCTTTTGTTCCTCTATTGTCTTTAGATTTATAGCTTTACATATACATATCAAATCCTATGAAAAGGGATCTAGAATACTAAGAATAGCATAACATAGAACTAATTGTAAACTCTAAAGGAACAGATCCTTTATTAAAGGAAATCAAACCATATCTAAACTGAAGTCTTCAACAGCTGCAAAAGTATTCAACATCCTTCAATGTGATGATAAGGTAGAAAATATTTAAAGGATAAAAGATAAGGTCAAAAAATGACACCTGGAAATATAGCTTGTTCTTTGCCACAAATAGGTAACAAACTTTATCTCTTTTATCTTACTGGCACCTCAAAAACTGGAACAACACTTTGAAGAAGATCCTCTTAATTATAACTTTGACTTATAAATCATCTTCATGCTCTATAAGATAATAAAACTTTGATCTGGGCAAAATTTACTCTTTTTTTGGCTTATGACAGGTTTCACCAGCTATTTCGCCTTAAGATTTGCTAATTAACTAGTGAAAGCTCTGCTTTTCATTAGCTAATTCGTTATAAATTCTCCTTCTATGATGGTGAAAACTCTGTAAATCTGTATGTGTATTAATCTTTTAAATTTCTGTAGCTATTTGGTTTCCTGACACCTGTATATTTTGTTTCCCGGAAATGCTCAACCTGATAATGATTATATGTCTTCAAATATGGATATGTATACCCCATAGTTGAGTAATCCCCTACCATCTAAAAAAAAGGATCAAACTCTTCTAAAACTTGACATGCTTGATGAACTGGAAGCTCTGACTTCGATGAAATACCTTGATCTCTTCAATAACACCTTTCTCTTGGCATCTCGGTGGATACGTTTGGATCCTGCATCTCTTTCTCATGATTTGGCGATTGTCTGTTGTCTTCAGTTTCTCACAGGACATATCACACAATCCCGATATGTGTGGATGAAATGGTCATTTACAAATGCCACCACTCTCAGCGTATTGATGAATCGTAGTCCATGCTAGGCTGGTGCTTTGATTTACATAACTCATGGCTTAGATGTGGCTCTGTTTGACCTAATGACTTGGCATGTTAATGACTTTGACCAGCTGCAAAGCTAACACCTGTTTTATTCCATTTATTCGGGCGCATGATGAAACAATTAGCTGCTTTTCAGCTTCAACACTTTTGGTAGTTAACACAGCTTCGACTTTTGGGTTTTAGCTACTGAAAGATAAGGCTTTTGGTAGCTAAAGTAGATTTTCGGAGGGACACTTAGCTACCGAAACTTGTGTTTTAATAAAAACCTTGAACCAGAGCTTTTTGAGACTTTATTACAAACTCAAGCTCTTAAAAAAAAACCTTAACAAATTTAGAATGGTATTATTAATGACATCCTATCACCTAAATAGACAAGATTGACTGTGTTATTTGAGGTGATAACACAAGGATTGCAACGTTATTGTCACATTGTCTTATATTTTTGGGTGTCTTCCATAAGTTAGAATATCGTGCGACCATACCCCCTCTATTATATGTTCTCATGCAATGATAGTAACCTAGTTCTATCCACCCGATCAGCGCAATCAGAATCAACAACCATGAATAATGGAATTATGTGACCATTTCCTTGGCCTCAGTATAATGCGACGAAAACTAGTCACCAAGAATGTGGCCCAGTTCATCTAAACCTCTGCAACACATTTCTATGTCATTGAAATGACTACAGTTGGTACTTCATCTTTGCAACACTTGCGCAACATCTTGTAGGCCAGTACCTGCATCGAAAATATCATAATGTCATCATTGATGTTTTTGAAATCGATCCCCCTCTTTCCCCTGAATGTCTGGAACTTTTCCTTCATCGATTCTGAGAGGTCTCTGTCTCCTTATTTTTTGAACAATAGGCCTAAATCCTTGTTGGATTTTCGAATTTCAATAATACGATCAATCAGTGAAATGTCAATTGACACTGGGGGATCAAACCATAGTGTCCCCCCATGAACATAGTTGGGCAGAAGCTTCATGCATGCATTAATATCCAATATTCACTTGAAATGGGGAATCTCTAATAGGTTCAATATTCCTACCGTCTCTAATCCTTTCTCCCACTCCTATGTCTCTAGCAGGATTTGTCTTGTGCCTAGGATGCTCCCAGTGTGAAAGTAATTTTTCATTGAAAGATCCAGGAATTTTTGTTCATCAGTGATCTCATGATCCATGAACTTAAGGGCTGCAACCTTTCCAAGCATACCCCCTTCAATTCTTACACTAGGCAGAACTGATGATGTTGCGAACGGGTACTTCCCATTGTTGGGTATGTGTATTGGTGGTGCACCATCCATCCTTGGTGGACAAAAGGCTTTGTGGAAAGTTTCCTATGATGCCAAAGTCGAGGCTCTGACTACTTCCTCGACCTTTGGTGTCTCTACTGGTCATTTTTCTTGTTTTCATGTTGCTACAAACGGTGCTCCAACATTGGGCAGGACCATTCATATTTTGTGATGGATTCTTGGACTACTTATGTGTCTGTTCTCTAGTAGTTGTGGCCTGAATCTAGTGCTCTCATAGTCACTCTATTTCACTCTTTTTTTCTCTCCCTTTCATGCAAAAATGACTTACACTTAACAACCTTTTCCAATCCACCACTGTGGTCGATGAGTTTTTAAATAGATGCTTATTTATTACCAAATATGTCATTTGATTATTCCCTCGTATTGCCAATATGTCATGATATCCAGATGCTTTTACCATTTCATATTATACAACACCTTTATGACCTATCTCTCCCTCATCATAGCCATCATTTATTTTCTTTAATGCTTTTAACGGTCTTGTCATTTCCACACTGCACAACAGTTATTGTTGTTGCATATGTGTGCTTCACAATCTTTCTCTTCTATGCATTACTTTATAAATTGGCACAGTTCTATTCTGATGTGTGATAACCATGCCTTCTGCGTAACTTTTTATACCTTAGTACTCTGTGATATTTTTTTTTCTATATGTACTTTTTATTTGAGTTTCTTCTCTTTTCTACTTTTTATTTGTTTTTCTATATTTTTCCTTCAGAATATAGTATAGCTACTATGATACATGTGGTCTGGCACAACCCATATTACTACACATATTTTGTGTTGTCTCTATAGAGTTTCATCCAACTTCCATTCAACATTCCTCCAAGGACTTGTCCATTTAGGGTTTTTGTTGACCAAACTTTTGTCACCTATATGATCCCTCTACTGGAACAATAAAAGAAAATGATATTAGAAGATGAATATTTTTGAACTATTATATGTTCATTGCATATCCCTTGGTATCATCTTCTCCATGCATTTCACGGAATCAAAATCAGAGTCTCCATGACCAAGATATGCATACTTCTGTCCAGAAGTCCAATAGAGGTATTACAAGAAGAAATATGAAAAATGTTCTAAGTGACACATGTTCCCTCCTCTCCTTTCCATTCACCTCTATTCATTCTCTCATTTTATACTTAGTCATTTTTCCCATTGTCTCATTATTTTCATATTCCCCTTAGCATCCTCCACACTTAACCATTTTTCCTTATTCCTTTCCACGTTCAAATTCATTTCTATTTTCCTTTATTTTCTCATTTCTTTTTATTTTCCTTTCCATTTTCATTATACCATTTTTCCATTTCTTTCCTTTTCCCATTTTTATTTTCTCAAATTTAACGTAATTCCTTTTATTTCCCATATATTTCTTTTTATTTTTCATATTTTCCATATTTCAGGTGATCCATTATATACTTTCCAGACTTAGTCTTATTTACTATGGCTTATAGTGGGCTGGCCTGTTGGTGATATTTCTTAAGATTATGTTTTCCTACCATTCTCAAGACTTAATAATAATTTTCCTATCCTATGTTTTATGAGGAACATCTCCAAAACCCGTGAACCCGCCATATTATTTTAATAATATGTTTCATATCCTAAGTTCTATGAGGAACATCTCCAAGTGACACAAGGAACTTTATTAACCAATGAGATATATCCACATGGCAGCTAAATAAATGGTTCCACATGACAACTAATTAATGGAGACATGTGGCAGCATACAAAAAAGTGACACATGGTGTGATTTTATTGGATGACATATGGTGGATTCTTATTGGCAGATTGTTGGCCTACTGAGTGATGACATTTGGAAACATTTGGTTGGGTGACTCATCATTGATGGTTGTGTTGGATTACTGAGAGGGGGGGTGAATCAGTAATAGCATAATTATAATCCTTTTTCTTCAAATGTTATATCAATGTAGAATTATTATCCAATAATTAGCAGTAAGAAATAAACAATCACACACATACACAATACACCAGTGTTTTACATGGAAACCCAAATCATGAGAAAACCATTGAATTCTTTTTCTTATATGTCTTGAAGAATTACATTCATTGGAAGCACCAAATTCCTTTGTTTTCCAGCTACAACTGGAAGGAGGCTCCAACCCCCTAGTTTCTCAGGCTACAACCTGAGGGAAGCTCCAACTCCCCAATTCTCTGGTTACAACCAGAAGGAGGCTACAACCCCCAATGTTCTTTGGATACAACCAGAAGGTGGCTACAACCACCTGTCCTTGCCCCGTCTTGCCACCCTGAAGTAGAAGTAGAATGATGGAACCACTATCACACTATCACTGTGAGATATACCGTTGTAAACTTGTACCAATAAATATGAACCATGCATCAAGCATGCATTAACCTATACCTCAACATGTAATCAACCTTAGAAAGCACCATCAAAAGAATTTATCCTTCCTTGCATTTCGGCCTTCTTTTCTTCACCTTCACTTAGAATTCCGGTTTAGATATCCTTGGTTACCTCAGACACATATAGATATTCAATATTCTCAAGGGTGATTCAAATGAGAGAGCCTCGCCTCTTATTTATACTCTCCATGTAGCTTCCTTAAAAAGATCTTCTAGGTCACTTGGCCCACTTTCCTTATTTTAGGGTTGGGTCCACTTCTAATTTCTCCATTAAATTTATTATTGAAATAATTTATTTTGTATTCACTTTGAATTATAAGACACTCATCACTTCACTTTATTATTTACCTTTTAAAATCTCTTAAACCACTTTGAATACTTTGACCTTTTGGGCTTCTAGATGACATATGAGGGTCCTCCAACTTTGTAAATCCATAACTCTCAAACTGTGAGGAGTTATGTGACATTCTACATACCACAAAAAATGGCATGACATGTAATATCCATATAGAATAGTATTATCTGAAAATATATCATAACACATAGCATTACCCATCAAACAAACTTGGGTCCATTACCCAAACCTGGGGTCTCCAACTTCTCATGGCCATAACTCTGTAACCGTGAGGAATTATGTGACGTTCCAAATACCACCGGAAATGAAATGACAAGCACTATCCATATAGGATATTTTCCCTGAAAAAATCACTTTCCTTAATCTCATTATTCCATAATTAAGCATGGGTTCTCTTACTCCACAAAGAGTCTTCCCGTGAGGGCTTTCACCATAAGGGGACAACTTTGGAGTTCATCCATATTTACTTCTTATCAACCATGACAAAACAATAATGAGTCATATTTACATCAAACTATATTGGGTCCATTACCCAAGCCTTTGTGCTACGGGGCTTTCTTCAAGGGTTGACATCAATGACAACCAACTTTAATAAACAATCTCCCCATTTGCCATTGATGGCAACACTCTGATGCAATTCTGAAATCATATTACTCATGCTCCCCCTGGAACCATGCCTTTGTTCTTTGCATCTGATAAATATGCTGCCCCTGGAACCATGCCTCTATCCTCTGCATCTAATAAATCTCTCCCCATTTGTCATCAATGGAAAAGGTAAATTTCCATCCAGGGTTGCTCCCCCTGACAGACTATCCTCTTATGGTGCTTCCTCGTGTACATCTAAGACATATAAGATAAGCATTCAAAAAGAATTCAAAAAGAAATCATTTTTGGAGTAGAAATAACTCCAAGTCTTTGGCAAAGATATTCAAAGGCTTCCCATGGAAGTGGTTTTGTAAATATGTTTGCCACTTGTTCTTTTGTGCCCACATACTCAACTCTGATGTTCTTTTCTGTAACCTGTTCCCATAGAAAGTGATACTTGATTGGAATGTGGTTCGTCTTGGAGTGCATCAACAGGTTTTTTGAGATATTGATGGCACTTGTATTATCACAATATATTGGAATGAGCTCATCATAATCAACTTGTATATCTGTCAAAGTTTGTTTCATCCAAAGAACCTGTGTACAACATGTTGTTGCTGCAATATACTCAGCCTCGGCTGTAGATAGAGATACTGATAATTGTTTCTTGCTTAGCCATGATACCAAACACTCACCTAAGTAGAAAGTTGCTCCACGAGTGCTTCATCGGTCATCAATAAAACCTGCCCAATCTTCATCTGTATAGGCAATAAGTGATAGATCTTTTCCTTTTGGATACTGTTAGCTCCCAAAATGAATCAGTCACTATGGTTGCATTTTGTGGTTGATAGCATGGCTATTGGAAGTTTTCTCAAATTTGGTTTTGAGTTTTTCTAGTAGCAAGACTTAGGTTTTGATTTTTGTCTTAGAAATAAGGCGACCCATAAAGGTCTTCTCTTTAAAATTTCCATAAAAAAGATTTCAACATCTAACGTGTGTTTTAAATATGATGGTTAGCTGGTGAAAGTGGTAATTTTCAAAAGCTAAGGAGCATTTCTAACGGGCCATTAGCTGATGAAAGAGGGAATCACGTGTGTTCTCTCCACGATTTAAAAATCAAATGATGACATGCTCAGCCCATGTCATGCAATCATTATGATGCACTCGTGAAAGTCGATAATGATGGAGATTCGAGTTTGCATGTCTAAATCGGATTGCAAAGCGGATCGCGTTTAGAAATGCATGGTTCGTGATCATGGCGTTGGAAATGGAGAATTTGAATCCATCATTATAGGTGAGGGATCCGTACTACATGGCTGGTGACATCAAATCGCTGGATCATTTCCCCAACACCCATCACCCACAAGTGTAAGGTAAGTTTTCAATGTTGAAAAACAGAGACGAGTGTTTTCACCAGCACAAGACCTCGACCCAAATAACATATCATAGTGTTTGGTGTGTAGAATCATTTGAGGTTTTGAATTGAAAATGGCAAGGAGACGCAGTGTCTCTTTGTTGAGAAAAGAATTGGACAGTCTGTCCTTCCTACAGACGGATCCAGAAGTGCAAAAACACTTCTCAAACGCAGGTTGTATGGAATATGTCGAAAGGCTACAGAATGGCTGTCACCAATCAACAACAGAGGCGTTTGCTAAAACGTTCGATGGAAATAAATCCTGTGTTGGGTCCTTAGATATCATCGTGGTTGAAGTTGCCATCGCTACAATGACTATTTTACCAAGATCAGGCCAGAGTTGGTTCAAAACGACTGTTACCAAAAACCTAAATTTCAGAGTATATTTGAAGGAAGAATTCAGACATAATGCATGGAAGAAGAGCGTGCCAGTTTCCTATTTAGAAGATGAGTGGCAGGATTTGTTTAAGGGCATCCAACTCTACATAACTTCAGAAGGCATGTACGAAAAACTAATGTTATATCATTTCAAGCTCTTAGACCATTTCACAGGTAAAACTCTCCTAAATCTACCTTTCTTCTTGCACAAGAGCTTAACTAAAATCTGTAAAAAGATTAGAGCTAAAACTCTAAGTATGAAGAACACTCTTTGCCACTTTGGCCTTATTAAATTGATAATCCTGGAGGAGCTAAGACAGAGAGGAAGGACTTGGAAACATTTTCTTTTTGGGGAGGGCTTTGAAACTCAAACTCAGCCCATGAATGAACAGAAGAGAGCCAGAAAGAATAAATTGACTCCTTAGAGCAGCTCGACGAAAAGGAGAACCCTTCCAAGACCCCCAGAAGATAGAATCTCTAGTGTGAGATCTCACAGGTCAAAGAAAAAATTGGATTTTGAAACTACTACAGAGCAGCCTACAAAAAGGAAAACAAACATCTTAAACTTGCCATACACAGACTCAGAACCAGAGCAAGAAGATGAGATCCCTTCCATTAAGAGTCCTGAACACTCCATTGAGTTTGCACAGAATTGTGAGACCTTCACTCACACCGAGGAAGGGGAAACATCAAAGAGCACTAATTCGAAGAAAACACAGAAAATAAAGCAACTCAAAGAAGTAATCGCTTAGCAGGAGGGCTTAGAGAGAGTAATAAAGGAAAGATACAAGAGTCTGTCTAATAACTTCGCAGAAACAAATTCTGCATTTTAAAATCTAGCTCAGGAAAGTGTCAAGGAAAAGAAGAGGAAATGGAAAATCACCAAAGACTATAACAGTCTATGGTGGTTAGCAAAGCGCCTTAAAAGGAAAATTAGAAAATTAAAGAAAAAGAAAAAGTCACACCCAGATTTGCAAGTGCTAGCTCAGGTTGTTGTGAACATGCAAGGGGATAAAGAAGAGACACATTGATTTTTTGATGGAATCAGAGTTTTGGAGGTGAAAGCTCATTTTGGGCTAAGGCAGAGCTTTCACTAGCGCATAGTGCAATTTTATAACTAGTTAGCTGGTGAAAGGCAACGCTTTCACTAGCTAACCAGCGAATCATAAGGCGAGTTGGCTGGTGAAAGAAGAAAAATCATTTTTGAAAGCTAAGGATGGAGCTGGTCATTTTTCACAAGATTTAAAGAGGTTCCATAGTATTAAAGGGTTAACAACTTGATCAAAAAATACTCTGCATCAGAGATTCGTGGGATTTTTTGAGAATCACATGCTAAACCAATTTCCTAAAGTATTGACTATGGACAACTGAAGAAATCAAGCTACTAAGACAGGTTCCTTTGCCATGTTTCATGACACCACAGATTCCAGAAGCTGAAGAATACAGATGTCAAATTTTGAGATTGAAGACAATTCGAATGCTAGTCTAGTCATTAAGGCTTTCTTATCAAGTTGCTTAGTTAAATTTGAATTTCTATTTTTAGATACAGATCCAAGTTTTTAGGATCTTAAAAACTGATTGTAAAAGGCTATAAATGCCTATCTTTTCTAAGAGACAAGGGTTCAAACTGGGAATATATTTTGTGCTACTGTACAAACTCTTATTTACAGAATAAAAGTTTAGTTTCCTTTCGTTTTCAATATCAGAAATATCCATGTTTCACTTTATGTACTTTGTTTCAGTTTATTTCATCTTATGAAGACTGTTATCTCTTTATTGAGCTCATAGACTTGAAGTAAAGTATTTCTTTCTATCTTTCATTAAGCCCTACATTCAGTTGTATTTGGCAATCAAGAATAGTGTTCTTCATCCTCTCCTTTCAATTTACTTGATCTGATTATTGTTTCTTGAAATCACTGTTTCTTTAGATGTATGATAAGTTGTCTATTACACTGATCATTAAAAACCCCATTTCTCCAAGCATACCTACACATTATTTTTAAGTTACCAAGCATCCTTAGCCTACAACCCTAAGGAGTTTCTTGGAGTGATAACAAATTGGCGCCATTGCTGGGGAGACAAAATTTAAGTTTTGCTTTCCTGGGATACGACACAGAGCTGATCTTTGATGATAGACAAAGATTAGACATTTTTTGGTTGTAATTATCTATCTGGAGACTCCACAAGTTCATCCTATCTCCTAAGAGGATCAGTACTAGGGTGAATCCTCAAGAATCACCTATCACACCAGTGTCCAATCTAGAACTAATTCTCAGGAAAGGAAAGACAATTCAGGGTCAAACTTCAAGATCAGATACAGAAGGTAATCCTCTTTTCATTTTTGGGAAATCTACTACAGAAAAATTTGAGTTCTTTTCAAAGAGCATTGATGAAAAAATAGTTGTAAATACTGTAGAAAAACAAATTCCTTTTGATCAATAGAAAAATACTAATGATGATAAATTGATAGATTTAAATTTGATTGAAAAAACATCCAAGACTTTAGAAAGAAGCCACAGTTCTTCTTCCCTTGATTCTTTTCATTCTTAGCAACAAGAAGATCATTTAAACATTTATACTATCCTCCTTGTTGTTGAACATATCCTCCAAGAGATATCTGCTAAAGGTGAAGGAAATTTAGTTGGACAACTTGCAAATTTTTACAGAGCCTCTTATTAGACCTATTTCCCATTAGAATATTCACCTCTTTCACATTCCTCCAGTGTTGAAAACTTGAAAAAGAAACCATCACCTTTCTCACCCTTGATAGTTATGGCTGCACCACCTCCTTTGACGAAGATGCAACAAATCCTAGATGCTAGGTATGCACCACTCATATTGCTAAACCCAATATCAACCATGCCAATGGGAGACTGTGAGAAGTATATGCCCAAATTCACAGGCGAAGGCGATGTGTTTGTTGAAGAACATATTGAGGCTTTCTACAGTTATGTTGAAAACCTTAATATTGAAGAAGAAGATATCTAGACACGATTCTTTGTCCAAAGCCTAGATGGCCATGCTAGGAAATGGTTCAAAGAACTCCTTGTTGGTTCCATAGATGGAATCAAGCAATTGGATGAGACATTTTTGAAACATTGGGGTGACAGAAGATATTTTGTCTACTATATCATAGAATTTGGAAACCTAAGGAAACAAAATAGTGAGTCAGTCTCTGATTTCACTAAAATATTTAATCAGATGTATGGTAAAATATCAGCAGAGATAAAACCTTCAGATGCTTCTGCCAAGATCACATATTCTTATGCTTTTGAATCATATTTTTGTTTATTGTTGAGAGAAAGGAGGTCACCAACATTATCTCTCATGCAAGATGCTTCCCTTGAGGTGGAATCAAATATTCTAGCCTCCCAGAAGTGGAAAGGAGATTCTGATAGGAGGAGGCCAAGGAATGAGGCTTCATCTTCATCAAGTGTTGATACGAAATTTGATAAAATGGCTAAGATGCTAGAGTCTCTAAACTATGAGATATCTAAGCTTAAGATTGAAAATAAGAAGCCTGTGAAGGGAAGAGGCACTTATGATTCTGCAGGTAGGAACCCAAATCAAAATCCCAACAACTTCAGAAGAAATAATCAACCAACACAGATCTTGCAAAGAGAAAAGAATCCTACTGAAGATCAGAGAATAAAGGTCCCTCTTCAAAATGTTGTGATGGAAGAAGACGAGGGTGAATATCAAGAAGGTGGAGAAGATAACATTCATTTTGTTGGAGAAGAGACAGGGAAATGTTATCTAACACAACACGACTATGAGGAAGCATTGATGACTGAACAAACAGAAGATAATATTATTGATGATGGCATTTTCACGATAGAATATAAGAATAGATATAACCTCTGATCAAAATCTGATACTGCCCAACAAGATGCACCAACCTCTCCCGAAAAGAGCACAGCCCCTGTTAAGCAAAAAGATCAGACATCAGAGAATCAACAAACAAATCCTTCAAAGGTGAAAGCATCAGCTCCTCCCAAAAAGACTGTTGCCCCTGTCAAGCATCAAACTCCAGAAAGTCAG
>ML793246.1:189661-206115 GCA_009831015.1 Picea engelmannii
CACTTGGCCCACTTTCCTTATTTTAGGGTTGGGTCCACTTCTAATTTCTCCATTAAATTTATTA
Organism: Picea engelmannii; assembly: GCA_009831015.1. Lineage (NCBI taxonomy): Eukaryota > Viridiplantae > Streptophyta > Pinopsida > Pinales > Pinaceae > Picea > Picea engelmannii. The sequence continues at coordinate 189,726 of ML793246.1, forward strand.
TTGAAATAATTTATTTTGTATTCACTTTGAATTAGAATACACTCATCACTTCACTTTATTATTTACCTTTTAAAATCTCATAAACCACTTTGACTACTTTGACCTTTTGGGGCTTCTAGATGACATATGAGGGTCCTCCAACTTCGTAAGGCCATAACTCTCAAATCGTGAGGAGTTATGTGACATTCTACATACCACTAGAAATGGCATGACATGTAATATCCATATAGAATAATATTATCTGAAAATATATCATAACTCGTACCATTACCCATCAAACAAACTTGGGTCCATTACCCAAACCTGGGGTCTCCAACTTCTCACGGCCATAACTCTCTAACCGTGAGGAATTATGTGACGTTACACATACCACCAGAAATGAAATGACAAGCACTATCCATATAGGATATTTTTCCTAACAAAATTACTTTCCTTAATCTCATTATTCCACAACTAAGCATGGGTTCTCTTACTCCAAAAAGAGTCTTCCCGTGAGGGTTTTCACCATAAGGGGACAACTTTGGAGTTCATCCATATTTACTTCTTATCAACCATGAAAAAACAATAATGAGTCATATTTACATCAAAAAATATTGGGTCCATTACCCAAGCCTTTCTGCTACAGGGCTTTCTTCAAGGGTTGACATCAATGACAACCAACCTTAATCAACAAGCTGGGCATATTAATGGTTGACTGGGCATGCAAAATTATTATTATATTCAACTATTTTCCAAGCGTCAAATCCTCGAAGATCCATAGTCTCCTCTCTTATTTATTTCTTGTCAAGTGTATGTTACACTTAACATTATATACCACTAATAATATTTTATTCTCGTACATGTGGGATACGAATAATGAGAAAATTCTAATTTCAACAAAGGAGGTCGAAATTGAATCAAGGGTCCACATTTACCAATCAAACTTGATCGATGGTGGTTGAGTCACGATCTTGCAAAGGCTATATCTTGAGCTTATAGTGTTCAAATCGTGAAATATCTATACCATTGGAAAGGTATTTTGATGTAGAATATGTTGGTATAGGTTTAAAATGTTGAAAGTTGATACATTTTTCTCATAAATCAAAGTATCTGTAAGCTACATTTTTAATGGATGTGTGTGACAACTCCACTTCACGAACTCATATCTTGAGATTTGAGTGACAGATTTGGGAAAATTTTATATCATTGGAAATATGAGATGATTAAGAGAACATAATAAGTGGTTTAAATGTATAAAATGGAATTTTTCACTTCTAGAAAATTAAATTACAATCGTCCTCTTTTAGTGGAGAATTAAAAAAAAAAATTAAAATTAAAGTTTAATTAAAAAAATTTATTAAAAAGGGAGAGGGAACGATTTTCAATATAATTAGATTAATTATGTGAGTTAATTAATGAGCCATTAATTAAAGGGAATGTTCCAAGAAAATACTTGTATGGGAATTTCTAGAAGGGAGAAATCCTAATTGCTCAAGCAGTCATAAAATCTCTCCTTAAAAAGAGAAGAGAGTCTCCATCAAAGGTCTGATAATCAATATTTTTAGAGGGACGGGGAAGAAGATCAGAGGAAGAAGAAGGTACATCCATGGATCACAATCAAGATTCTAATCAAAATAAATAAATCTCCATCTTCTCCATTTCTTTTTTATATTCTTCTGCACCACTTCTCATAGCTTTATACATGAATCTTAGAGTTGGGCACAAGGATGAGTTGTTGAGTGTTCTAATTATATTCTTCTAAGATGTTTTCTTATATGATCATGGATTATTTTCAGCCACATATATGGATGTCTAACATTTTTTAACCAAGAACAACTTTCATGAATAAAAATATACAAATAATTGCTTCGTGGTTGATCTTGACTATATCTTGTAACTTTGAGTTTTAAGTATGAGGTATTTGAGGTTGACCTATCAAATTTTGTTTTGATATTGATCACAGTACTATGTTAAAATTATTTGAGATGATCAAATCATTCTCTCCTATGAAGAATATATGGATGTATTAATATATTATTAAGAAGATTATGTGTGATGTTGATCACAATTTAATTCTGATGTTGAATCCCTCCTTCAATTTTGTTTTATTAAAAGACTTTTGTTTCATATAAAGATCATATTGGGTTATCAAAGAATCATTTTCATATAAATACAAGGACTAAATATTTGGGGTTTTCTACCTAGCACTCCCCCTAATCAAAGATATTCAAAGATATATCTTTTAGCCAAAGAGGAGAACCGCCTCTCTAAAAATGAAGGGGGACTAATGTCCTCATGAGGTTTCCATTTCGGTCTTGACGAATTCAAGTGTCAACAGTTTCCAACCGCGCAACACATTTCTATGTGTTGACGGGTCTAAATTTTCCCAAAAATAGTAAGGGGTTCTCCCCGGTAAGAAATCACAAATAGACCTCTCATCGTTTGGAATAGGGAACCCTTTTGGATTCTAGCCCGACAACCATTGTTGGTTGCTTATACCGGTTGCATCCTGGTCCACTAATGATGGCGAGTGATGGGTGGTTATGCAAATGGAATATGTAGATGAATATTATGTAAATGCAAGTGTCTAATCTACTTCTAATCTACCTTATCCTATCTAGGAGAAAACTATAGTAACAAAATGAGTTATAATGAAATTAAACTATGCATAAACCCCAATCAAGTAGCTATCATGAAGGTGCACAGTTAGAAACACATGTATACAAGTCTATAACCAAAATAGTCTAAGTCGCGTTTCTACATACATTCACAACTCATTCGATCAGGACATGTAATATAAGAAAGAGTAAAAAAATTGCAAGAAGACATATATTGTGTCAGAATAGTCCATAAACAAATATGATCTTACAACCCATGTGAACAAAAACCATTCTTCTTGAAATAGCTCGTAGCAAAAATAAGGTACATCGAGTTCTTCTCTTGATCAAAATTTGGCCCTGAGGGCTTCTCCGTATTAACAATTTCAACAATAGTACATGAAAACTCTAAGGACAACTCCTCAATTTTAGTTGACACAATATTCCCAATGTAGTTTAGAAGTGTACAATTTCTGAAGAGCCAAAATCCCTTTCTTTGGGTTCAATTCTAGTATTTCTAGAGGTTCAATAACACTTTTGGCCTTTCATCTCCCTCTGTGGCCTTTCTTCTTCCAACTTTTTTATTCATCCTTTTTGTGATGATGAGTAACAAGGACAAAAATTACATTTTGAATTTGTCTCCTAGCATTGGTTAACCATCATGGATTTTCCCCATAGTGCACCTTGTCTATCATAATGATTGGCTTGGGAATTAGGGCATCGATAGTTGTAGGGTTCAAAATCCTTCTTCATTAGTTTGATCTTGGTTCCCCTCACTTCTTCCCATTACTAGAACAATCAACATCATTTTATTGTTTTATTTTCTTTAGTTGTTGATTGCATTGCAAGAGTGTGTCTCCCTCTAGGAATCAATACCTAACATTGTTCAACATACAGTAGATGAGAGTAAATCAAAATAAACCATAAATAATAATCATTAGAATGTGTATGAATGGGAAATAAAATAATTGGAATGTCAAGTAATCTTCCTTGGATTCAATCCCCGGTTCGTCCACTCATGATTGAGGTGTTGCATTTTTCGAGGCTGCCAACAATGTACTATAACTTCATATAAAAATAAGTATACCATTAATTATAAATTTCTCAAATCACATAACTAGGAAGTTGTAGATCTCCGAAATACCTTTCCAACAATATCAAGAACAAGAAAAAAGAATGATCAAGTCAAACGTTATAACCATTTTAAAAAAGATTTGTTTTTATGTATTGAAGGAGTTAATACTAACTCCTTCAACCTACTATCAGAGGAGTTAATATTAATGCCTTCAATCTTGTATCGGAGGATTTGATGTCAACTCCTCCAAATTGCATTGGAAAAGTTGATGGTAACTCCTCTGATCCACATCATAGGAGTTGACATCAACTCCTCCGATAGAAAGTCAGAGGAGTTAGTACTAAATCCTCTAATAGCAGGTCAAAGGATTTAGTATTAACTCTTCCGATAGAAGGTTCAAGGAGTTAGTATTAACTCCTCTGATACATTAAAAACTGGCTTTCATTAATTATTCCTAACATTTGACTCAGGTGTCCATTTTACGCTTTCTTTATACCATTGGAAATTTATTTCCGAGATATAAAACTTCCTAGCTATATGATTTGATAAATTCCTAACACATGGTATACTTGGTTTTAGATGAATATATAGTACATTGTTGACAACCTCGAAAAACAAATTACCTCAATCATGAGTGGATGAGACATGGATTGAATCCAGGGAAGATTACTTGACATTCCAATTATTTTATTTCCCATTCACACGCATTCCAATGGTTATTATTTATGGTTTATTTGTATTTACTCTCATCTACTATATGTTGAACGGTGTTAGTTACTAATGCCTAGAGGGAGATGCACTCTTGGAATGCGATCCACAAACATAGAAAATAAAATACTAAAATGATGTTGATTGTTCTAAAAATGGAAAGAAGTGATGGAAACCAAACTTGAACTATCGAAGGAGTCAGAACCCTACAAATATCGATGCCCTAATTCCCAATCCAATCATTACCATGGACAAGGTGCACTATGGAAAAAATCCATGATGGTCCACTAGTACTAGGAGACAAATTCGAAATGTAACTACTGTCCTTGTTACTCATCATCACAAAGAGGATGAGGAAAAACATTGGAAGAAAAAATGTCATGGAGGGATATGAAAGGACAAAAGTATTATTGAACCTTAGTAAATACTAGAATTGAACCCAAAGAAAGGGATTTTGGCTCTTCAAACATTATACACTTTTGAACTACTTTGGGAATACAATGTAAACTAAAATTGAGTATTTGTCCCTAGATTTTTCATGTACTATTGCTGAAATTGTTAATACAGAGAAGCCCTCAGGGACAGCTTTTGATAGAGAGAAGAACTCACATGTGTGGTGGTTTTGCTGTGAACTATTTCAAGTAGAATTTTTTATGTTCACATGGGTTGTAAGAGAATGTTTGTTTATGGACTATTCTGATGCAATATATGTCTTCTTGCAGTTTTGTTAGTCTTTCTTATATTACATGTCCCAAGAAAATGAGTTGTGAATGTCTGCAGAAACACGACTTAGACTATTATGGTTATAGACTTGTATGCATGTGTTTCTAACTATGTGCCTTCATGATAGCTATTTGATTGGGGTTTATGCATAGTTTATCTTCATTACAACTCATTTTGTTACTATAGTTCGCTCCTAGCTAGGATAGGGTATATTAGAAGTAGATTGGACACTTGATTTTACATAGTCTTCATCTACATCTTCCAATTGCATAACCACCCATCACTCACCCTTATCGATGTACTGGGCCGCAAGCAATAGAACCAACCAGCAATGGCTACCGGGAAAAAATATGGATGGGTTCGCCATTCCAAATGGTGAGAGGTATAATTGGGACTTCTTATTGGGGAGAACCCCTTACTATTGTCGAGTGAATTTAGACCTGTCAACAAAGTTGGAGCTAGAAGGAGGGTCGGATGACAAGCCTTCCCACGTGGAGTCATTTCATTTAACTATGAACCAACCCATGGCTCCTCTTCATACCTTTGTATTGGATGATCCTTTGAGTCTTTCGAGACCCACTAAGGTCATTTCATTCAAGTTAGTCAATCACTTGTCAAATCCCAAATTCAATGGTGAAGGATTTGTCTCTGCATTTACGCATCTATAAATATTTGACATCGCTTGACAAAATATTAAGATTGTACAAGAGAATGAAACATGTCGACTGTTCATCCTCACATTCGAATGGAGAATTAAAGCCTGGTTTAGGACATTTCCAATAAAACCAATCCATAGATGGAAACAATTCATGGAAATATTTATTGATTCTCATGAAACTATGTTTATGACAAACTCATTAATGAACTAGTAGAATTATGTAGGCTAAGGAATGAATCTGAGAATGATTTATTTTGAAGGGTCATGCATATTTACTGGAGATTTTTCCAGATGATATAGGTTCAACAGGCTAGAGAAACAATGGATCAGAAAGTTGTTATGCATAGAAAAGTCAAAGCAACGTTTGATAAGAAAACAAAGAAGGATATTTTCAAAGAGGGAGATCTTGTATTGAGATGGGATGCTAGAACAGAGGACAAAGATAAACATGGTAAGTTTGAAAACTTATGGCATGGTCCTCTCAAAATAACCAGGGTCATGAACAACAATACCTTTCTCTTACATAATTTGGATGATACTAAGATTTTAGGAGGCCTAGTAAATGGGAGATTCCCGAAGCATTATTTTCTTTAAGATCGGTAAGAAAAGTTTAGTTTGTACAATAGGTTTTCTTTTGAACCCAAATAAAGATGTCATATACCCAATGGAATTGTTTCTTTACAGTTTTTGGCTTTAAATAACGGATGAAAGAACAGGGAAATAAAGAGAATTAGAAGCATATGAAGGCATTGGTCCGCAATTGTTAAAGCTTCCTCATGAAACTTTATCCCCAGAAGGAGCCAGTGTTAGTCTCTAACTTTGTTTTTGATTAAGTGAGTGATCCTAGTTCACGTCCCCTCCTTTTTTATGATTTTCTCTCAGAAATTTGTTTTTACCTCTTGGCTTGAAAGATTATTTTTCAATATTTATTGCACTTTTTAAAAGATTTTTGAGGTTTTTAAAGTTTAGGATTTGATATGATAATTTTTTTTCACATCAATTGTCGATTCATTATTTGAATTTTCAAATTTTTCCAAGTCAGAAAAGGTGCTACAGGAATAGCGCTATCCCTGCAACATCGGGAATAATCATTGTTTTGCATGTGCCACCCTGCCCAAATCATGTCATAGCATTTCAAATCATGATTAAAGTATCATCATGCCTCTTTATGATCTATTTCAGATTTTTATTTTTATGATAACAACTATATACAAAGGATTGAGTTGTACTTGCCATACCTGCATCAAATCAACATGTCCAATTATCATGAATGAAATCATCACCTTTCTATTTTAGTATGTCAGTTATTTTGTGCAGGGATTGTAGAAAAAGAGATAAATTCTAGTTCTTAACATCCCATGGGAATTGAATATTCAACCATCGATCTTCTCACATTTGTTTACATAATCATATCAGTGGTATGGAACCCAAAAATAATGGATAGATAATCAGACTAGAGCCCGAAGGCACAGAATTGCTCGAAGCATACCCTCAGATGGCACAGAAATTAAAGGATGTTGGTTGGTTCAACTTTTTCTCAACCTTTCAGGGGCATGGCAAACATATCTCGATGTCGTTTGCACATAATTTTGATGGCTTCGAATATTTAGTTGGGAAACTTATGATGCATGTGACTGAACATTCCATTGCTAAAGCCTGCATATTGTTAGTGTATGGGAAAAGATGGTGGAAGAAGGAGAATGTGGTCGTGGCATTTTTAAATCAGTTTCTGATTCCAGAGAAGAAAAACCCTAACTAGAACAAGTGAATACCACACAACTGGGTAAGGAAAGAATGGCACACTGCTTGCTAATTATCCATAGGTACATTACATGTGAAGGTAGGTTTTCCTTGGTTTATCTCTATAATATCATACTTTTGATTCATATAAATGGTGATTATCCTCTTAACTTACCCTATTTTCTGTTAAAATTTTTATCCAATATGTCTAAGAGGGTCCAATCTCATCCTGCTACAGAAAAAGGTAGTCTCTTTCATCATGGTTTGATTACAACATTAGTAGTCTTCTCCTTAAATGAAGTTCAAAGATCTTTGGATAGGTTAATCCATTCCTTAAAACCGGATTTATAGTCAACTAAATCCAAAATTGTCAAGCGGAAGAAACCAGGCAAACAAAAACAGACTTCTCAAGCCACCAAAGTCTTTATAAAAGAAGAGTCACCTGGATCTAGGGTAACTTGGGATGGAAAGAGAAAAATGCAAAACCAACCTGTAATTGGTGATTTTCCTGTAGGTGAAGATCATGAGAAAGGTACTATTATTTGAGCTAAGAAGCCTAAAACGAATGAAGAAACTGACATCTATCCTGATCTAGATATAAAGAGGGAAAATCGTGAATATAAGGATTTCACTACAAGCCCAATTTAGACTCTAGTCAAACAAAAACAACAAGCTATAGGTAAGAAGAATGCAAAGGGTAAAAAACAGAGAAAAAAGAAAACAAATGTACATAAATTCCCTAGGAGGAATTTCACCAGAGCTGCCAATAAATTTAGATTGAATTCAAAAGCAATGTTTCATCCTTCCATCAAGAAGGATAATCTTATAATTATAGAAGGTAATTCATAGGATTCTAAGAAGGGGATAAAAAATAAGGTAGTGGTGTCCTATTTACATAGAAATAAGAAAGAATATGAAGACTTGAGGAAGAAACAAGAAAATGGAAAGAAAAATGCTCAGTACTCTAGAAGACTTGTGACCAGAGAAACCACAAAATCAGCTCCAATATTTGAATCTTCGTTTAAAGGTACAGATGCAGTTTATTATGACAGAGATGATGTTTTTGTAGAACCAGACCAGATGCAAGACCTTCCAGAAAACATAGATTTCTATAGAACTAAGGATGAAGATCTTAGTTCTGGACTATCTTCAAAAGATGTGATTAAATTAAGAAAACATCAAGCTGTTATAGATCTGAATTTACCTGCCCCTGTAAAGGAATATCCAAAATTTAAAGTTAAAAGAAGGAAGGAAAAAGACAGAGTAAAGGAGTTGCAGAGTATGATAAAGCAATTGAAGAAAGAGAAAGCGTTGGTTGAGAAATGGAATGCCAAACAACAAGAAAATATATAGGAGTTTAAAAGAAAAGGAAAGAACAGAAGGCACTGCTTAAAGAGGTAACATAATCCAATTTCAGGGTATATTGGCATAATGTTGTTGTGTTAACAACCAAGCTTAAACAGAGAGACACTAGTGCTAGTGCAGTCATCATACCATGATGGTTCATGAAGAATTTTTCTTCAACTTTTTATTGTTCAATGATGTTGCTCAAGAAGTAAAAATGAAAAGTTTGATTCCTAATGTTTAGATCAAATGAAACTTTTGATATCTTGGATGGAACAACTCAACAAGTTATGGTTCCAATTTTTGTGGGATTTGCCAGTTTTTGTAAGTCTATTTTTTAATCTATATTTGGATTGGTTGTTAATCCTTCTACTATATAGGCATTATAAGTGCTCGTTAGAGATCATTTTCCTAGGAAATAGGCATTGACAAGATCCTATTGCAAAACTGTAAACTAGAAAATAGGATCTACATGAATACTCTGTGTACTTTAAATAAACACAAGAAAGATTGTATGAAGGTCAATAAGGTGGGCATTCAGGGACTTATTTTGTAAAAATCCATTGTAAGACAATTTATATTCCATATTGATACTAAATGGCAAAGGCATGTTGATAGTCCGATCTTCTTTCATATCTTATTCTATTTCTTTTCTTACTTGAATTCATTTTTTCTGTTGCAATGAATTTGATTTCTTGATCTCAAGTAACATAGTGAAAACTTTGTTGTCCTTGTTTATTATCAAGATTTCCTTCAAGTGCATTTTCTTATTTCTCAATGATATTTTGAAATACGAAAACTATATGGAGTTGACAAATTAGATAATCTCATATATTCCCTTCTTTATTTACATTATTATCTAATCTATTAAGGTGTCTATCATTTAATAAATTAGTGGGATGTTTTCTTGATTTTACATTAAGTTATATATTTATTTGAATCCTTGAACCAAATTTCAACCACTCTCTAAAAACCTATTCATAAAACCCTTAAAATACTATTGCAATAACCTGATGATGCCCTAGATTTCCCTCTCATAGTCAAGTGCAACTTTAGGGACTAATAGGTGGTATAACACTTCCTTTCATACTGCAACAAAAGTGACACCATTTATGATGCTTTATGGATATCACCCACCATCCATCACTTATTCTCTAAAATAAAAATCTAAGGTTCAAGCAGTGGAAGATCATATCAAACATCAACAAGAAGTTCTCCAACTCTTAAAGGAAAACCTGACCATGGCACAAAATCCCATGAAACAATAAGCAGATCAACATCGTAGTGAAATCAGTTTTGAAGTAGGGGATTGGGTATTTTTAATACTACAACCATACAAACAGATGCCCCTCAAGCAAGCTAAGAAGGATCATAAATTATCACCTAAGTACTATGGAAATTATAAGGTGTTGCAAAAGATCGGTACTATAGCATACAAATTAGAGATGCCTACATCTTCGTGAGTACACCCTATTTTCCATGTTTCATTCTTAAAGAAGGTTATAGGTGACAAGATCCCATTTAAAACTGTATTTCCAGAACTTGACAAGGAAGGAAAAAACATATTGGAGCCTGAAGCTATCACTGACACAAGAATTCGCCAGCTGAGGAATAAATCAATTTCAGAGCATCTCATTAAGTGGAAGAAACTATCTACTGAAGATTCCACGTGAGAAGATGAGTATTTTATACAGAAACATATAGAACTACTCAAGCATTCAGGAAAACACTTGTCTAAAGGGGAGGGTAATCTTAAGCCCTTATTCATGGCACATTAACCCTTAATTGGGAAAATTTACATTAGTTTTGTTATTTTATTTATGTCGGCATGGGTCCATTAGTTGTAATTATACCTCCTAGTCTCCTATATATACCAACGAGACATTTTCATTTGGAATCATCTTATATTTGTGAATTCATATGATGTATAAGGATGCTTCCCCCTCGAAGAGGCTTATTATCTGAATTTATCTCTTTGTCAAGGTGTAGAGTACTTATTTTGAGGTTTTTATGCTATTTTGATATTTGGTTCTTAACGCTCAATTAGTGTTAGGTTTTGGAGCTTCTAGAATATTCTTGAAATTTTACCCATGGCTAGCCCCACATGCGTAAGTAACGAGGGATGACATGGAGACAACTCGGTACCATGGTGGCCAATAAGATAAGTCAACTTGTTGGGGGACTAACTTCTACATACAAGCTCCAATTGAGGTGATTTTCACACCATTGGAAAGGTCTTGGTTGGTAGAATAGTTTAAAGGGGACGTGATATTTTCTTACAAAGTTTTGACCAGAACAAGTGTCATTTGATGCCTCAAAATGATGTTGGAAGGTTTTAGACCTTAAATTTCCAAACTAGAATTTGCCACTAAAATGGTCCCTGCAAGCCAATTTCTCCAATTTTTCCACCAAAAAAGCACCAATATAGATGAGAAATTATATAATGATCCATTCTAGGTCATTATAGTCCCGTAACAGAGCAAGTATTGATTATTGAGAAGTAGTAGGAAATAAATGTTGAGCACTAGCAAGGAACAACTATTGAGTAGTGATACAGAATAAATGCATATCACTAGTAGGTAGTGAATTCTAAGCGACAAGAGTTGGCCAATTAATTGCTCGTGGTTTCTAGCATGTAGAATTGGAAAACGATAAATAGTTTATGGTTTCATTATGCCTATTTATTGAGTGCTAGGGTTGGAATAAAATATAGTGTGTGAGCTTTAACATATTGTTATGTTGCCAAAATTTCTTAGAAATCCATATGTTGTTGTTGAATACTTTTTGTTGAGATCATGAAGATTATATAATGTACTATAATCATTTAGTTATTGAATAATACATTAAGCATTCTTTAGAGTGTGTGGTTTTTATTCCATAAAAGTTTTCTTCTCTTATTAGTTAGTATAGAAAACTTATTTTACATGTTTAATTTTTTTCATGAAAAGAAATAAATAATTAAAAAAAAAATGAGAAAAAAATTAAATTATTTTCTTTAACAATTGTATATGGAATATAATTTTTAATTATTTTGTATAAAGAATAACTAGTAAGTTCAAATAATTTATAATAATAACTAGAATTTAAAAAAAATAGACATCACTAGAATAAATATGCTAGAGTCTATTATTAGAATGAGGGTAGATATAATCACATCTAACTTTAGGATTTCACCCCAATTACAAGTTTCAAATTGACAAATTCTTTGATACTTAAAAATTGACAAAGCAAAAAGAAAATATTGCATTTAAAAATGATGGTTACATATCTTAAAAATATATGGACAAATTTAATAGATAAATAAATATTAATTAATATAGATTTATTAATAATAAAGATTAAAAATTTAACTTATAATTTATTAAAATATTTAAAATTAAAATAAATAATTATTTTTATATTAATGTTATTTTTTTATATTATAGATTTTATTTTAAAAAAATTCACAGTATTTAAGGTTATTTTTTATATTATAGATTTGAAGACTCATTATTTCAATTTATTAATATTACAAACAAGTGTTGCATGGCAGCGTAGACCCTGCCGGGTTGAATTGGGAATAAATGCACAAGGATGGGGAAAAAGTGGCGGAGGAAGATGGAAACTGCAACGGAGATGTGGCAAGTAGCATGAAGGAGAGGTGGTATCCATGCAGTAAATGACATGTGGCCTCTAGAGACCCATTTATTTTTTGAAACTATATAATCCATCTTTCTATGTTCGAAATTTTTGTTCTTTCCAGTAGTGTGACTTGCTATGTTCAAAATTATCGTTCCTACTTTGCATGTTTTATCTATTCAATGTATACTTTCAACTGGTTAGAGTTAAGTACAATTTCCATAAACAATCTGGATTGTATGTCTCTATATGTGCCCGGACAAAAAAAGTTATATGCATAGTAGGAGAAAAAGATATGCATGAGAAAAAGATAATTCAAATTAAATAAACACAATTTCTTGACATTTAGCATAGTTGAAGATAGAAATTTATGAGCACATAAATATAAAAGGAGATAAAAAATAGTTTTATTTGAAATATATCAAAAACTAATATTGTCTGTTAGAGTTAAGTACAATTTCCATAGACCATCTGGCTTGTATGACTCTATATGTGACAGGACAAAAAAAGTTATATGCATAGCAGGAGAAAAAGATATGCATGAGAAAAAAATAATTCAAATTAAATAAACACCATTTATTGACATTCAACATAGTTGAAGATAAAAATTTATGAGCACATAAATATAAAAGGAGATTAAAAAATAGTTTTATTTGAAATATATCAAAAAATAATATTGTATGTTACATATTCCTGGAAATTTAAATGTGTTTGTCATATAGACTAGGATTGGGGCTCCCGCGGACCATAAGAGAAATATGTACAATAAATAGGACTATGGAATGAAGAAGTGGGCGACGATAGAGTGTAATACTTGAAAAGAGGAAATTGGATGGTATCAGTCTTTGGGTAGACATTTCTATTTAAAAAGGTGGAATAACTAGATTGATAAACAAAGCAGGATGTATCAGTATAGACTTATAGTTATGGTACATATCACCCCTTTTGATATTTTCTTGTTGATGCCTTTTTATTGCTGTCGTCGACGACTACTGGAATCATGCCAAATGCCTTTTTCCTTTCATCGGTGGCCTGCTTCAATTCCCTTTCGAACCATTCTTTAATGTAGGTTCTCAAGGGGGCAACGTTGATCTCATTCTGAATTTTTATGTTGAAAAGTTCCTTTTCTAATTCCCTTAGATCGATAGAAAGATTGTGCAGAGCATGATCAATTTCTTCATTCTGTACTGAATAGTCGACTAGCCAGTTGTCCACGTCATATTCACCATATTCAAGGATGCTATAAACTTTTCTAAATACAACGCCTTAAAAATATCAACTTGTTTATCAAGGGCTTGCTTAGTTAAGGGAAAGGGGTTGATGATTAACTTGGGGTCTTGGACCTCGTTCGCCCTTCCAACTAAGTCTATTTTGGTCAGCTTTGTGAATAATTTTTCTTTCTTTGAAATGGCTTGTTCACATGATTGGACAATGAGATGGAGTTGCTTCACTTTCTCTTTCCAGCATGCATTTAATTGAATGATCTGGTTTTTGGAGGGGAGATCTTGTTGTCTTCTTCTTATTTATGTCATGTTGTTTACATGGGTGCCAAAATGGAGGACCAAGTATAAATAGAAACATTCTTCTTTTTTTAAATCTGCTTGCAAATGTTCGAGCAAAGTATGATCCCTCTTTCCAAGGGAAGCCATACTTTGTGATGTTTCCCAGGCCTTAGTTATTAGTTCCATTATTTTATTGATATTCTTCTCCACATATCCTCTACACGATGTGAGGAGGTTGGAGGATCCTTTTAACTTGGTTTCAGGGGTGGCAGGAATGGCTATGGATAAAGGACTGGATAGAAATGGCATAGGAATCAAAGCTTCCTCCAATTCCTTGACTCGGTCCTTCAGTCTAGCATTCTTGACCTCAATGCCTCCAATGCAATCATCAAGAGAATATTCGGTTGCTCTGTAAAGTCTAGATATTTGGACAGCTGTATGTTCACAAGGTTAACCTCTAAACAAGATTTTCCTTTCCTATTTTTTGCATCTCTCTTTTCAATAATTAATTTTTTAGACTCGCTGTAAAAAACAATGCTCTGAAATATGAAGGATTCATATTCGTCAAAAATTTTGGTATCATCTATGTCCATTGGGAAACTATGTTGGATCATGTCTCCGGGATGATCAAGGTTGTAGAATACGCTTTCTAGATCAGTCTCAAGTTCCATGTTCTCACTCTCAATTTTGGGCTCTTCCACCTGCCCTACAATTTTTTTTCTTTTCTTCTCCACAAGAAGCTTGTGAGAACTATCAATTTTAGGGTGAGGAGGGTTGTTATCGCTTCCTCCGTTTGAAGAATTTTGGGTTTCTTTCTTACTGTGTTGGGTCATTGGAGCGATGCTCCATGATGTTGTACTTTTGGGAGTGCTATCTAGCGATTAAACAATCTTTTCACCGTGGCCTTTTCCCTGTTGCTTGTACACATCAATGGTGTTTTGCAATGTGTCTATGTTGTCAGCATTAGAAGCAGGAGTGTTGTCTCGGATGTCTTTTTTTTCGGTCAGGTGTTTCTGGAAAAAAGAATTGTCGAGGCCAACTGTAAGTAAATGTTCTAAAAAACAATTATTAGGGTCGAAATCTTTTAGCCTTTCATAATATATTAGGTTCAAGTTGTTGAAATGGGCCGTGAATTCATTAATTTTGTTGAAGTTCCTCAACCCGAAGTCCCCGACTTTCCAAGACAGAGGAACGAACTATTTTTTTCTCTTTTCATGGAATAGATGCAATCAATAGTTGTATTGCCTTGCTATTTCCATAATAGAAATTTTGTCTGTAATGTGACATGGAAGGAGATCAGGGTTTTCCTTGGAGCCAAAAATCCTTATCACACTGTAATTATCCATTTGTTCAAGTGCCCCCTTCCTGTCCAAAAGCTTGGTTTCCTGGTCATATATGTGGGGAGCATCTTCTCCTAATAATAAAACTTTGAAAATAGACACAAAGTCATTAAAAACCTCATAAAAATAGTGGGAGGCCTTGTGCTTCCACAAGGTCTGGTACGAGAAGGTTACTGGGTTGAATTGCCAATTTACCTTCTCAGATAGAGACAATTTTGGAAAATGACAACAATGCGTTATCGCAAAAACCAAGTAGGATGACATATAAACTTTCTTCTCCTTATTGAAGCTTGACAATTGGGAACAGATTTCATGGGAAATTAGCTTCCCCCAATACAAAATGGCTTGTTCTTTGACTGTGAAATACAAATTGTAAAGAACCATGCGAAAAATAGTTGTTTTGGATTCTTGTCCTGTTATTCTTGTAAACAACTAGGAAATTTCCCGGAATGGATTTCTAAATGAACTAACCTACAAGTTTTTAATATCTTCAGGAACTGCCATCGGGTCTTCTAGAAACTTGGGTAACAGGTCCAACCCATTATTATGCTTTCTTATGAATTGCTTGGAGTCTTCTCCTCTAAATGCCAATGTTGGCTCCGAAAATATTAACATCTGGCGGAAGACCTAAGGTAAAAAAGAAACAAAAGAGTGGTCACGCAGTGGAATACTTATTTGGCATGAAATATATTTATTAGAGCACCAACAAACTAGCTCCTTACAGTCAAACACTTCAGGGACACAACCTACACAAGCAATGCCAGAGGTCCAAATTATTTTTTTCTAGGAAGAAGGGGATGAGTAGTAATAATATGCCCTGGACCACTGGAAGTTCTGGTCCTGGCACCCGAAGATGTTCAATGTATCTCCATAAAACTTTTGTCAAGCTGGTGCCATAAGTTTATGAGAATGTTTGTTTTCTCCAAACGATGCTTTAAATGAACAGTTGGAGGGGATAATATAACCCTTCAAAAATGTCGGTTCAATGCATGTGAATGGGAAATCTCCTTGAGCCTTTTGCTCATTAATGACAATCTCTATGGGTGTTGCATGATGAGTTGTTAGCATTAAAGCTTACTAATTTCATATTTAGAGATAAGACCTTA
>ML793246.1:206863-226859 GCA_009831015.1 Picea engelmannii
TGAAAGTAAGGTTTCAAAGGATACGGAGAAGAGGTGAGCATCTGACAGTCAAATTATATGTCTTTATAATATATATATATGTGTGTGTGTGTGTGTGTGTCTGTGTGTTTATAAGCAAGTGCAAAGGTGATGGGGTTAGGGAAGAGCAAGTAAGGAATGGCCAAGTATGAAAAGCGGTTGGACAGGTTTCAAAATAGGGTTACAGGGGATTCTCAGGAGAGGTGAGGGCCCGATAGTCAAATTGTATGTCTCAGAAATTTTGACTGCAAAAGGCATAAAAGGGAAGAGTTCCTGATGGGGAAGTCCAACGGTCGGTTTGTATATTTGTGGAATTTCGAGTGTTGTTTGTAGGTCACAGAACAATCGGAGGGAAATCTTGAGCCAACCTGTCCAGGAACCCATAATCGAAAAAGTGGCTAAGTATGGAATGTGGAAACGGTCGCTCGGACTTGTTTTTGCTAATACATTGAAATTTGTAATAGATATCCCATTACCTGGCAAGATATTATCTGCATGTATATCGCAGAATTCTAGGTATTGTTTGCAGGTAGCGGAACAATTCAAGGGAAACATTGACCCAGCTATCCGAAACCAGCAAGTGAAAAACTCAGTAAGTATGGAATAGGGAAATGGTCGGTGGAATTTGTTTTCTCTAATATATTGATATTTGTAATATATATCCCATTACCTGGCAAGATATTTTATGCATGTTTTTGGACAAGTTGTGTAGGGACAATTATTATGATGGTCTCCTAGAGGCATGGTGAGATGTTAGCATTAAACCTCAGTTATTTCATACTTGGAAAGAAGTGAGAAGGTGGTAGGCACAAGAAACAACGATTAGGAATTGGATAATTCATGAACCCCCCAACTTGATGATCCGTGAAAGAGATTAAAAAAAAAGACAAAGTATGGAAAGCATATGGATGGGCTTCAAAATCGGGTGACAATAGTTACACGGGAGATGTTAGGACCTGACAGTCAAATTGTAGGTCTCATAACTTTTGAATGAAAACTATGTAACACGGAAAAGGGTATGATGTGAGAATCTGGTTGTAAATTTGTATATCACGGAAGTCAGGGTGTTGTTAGCAGGTCACAAATCAATCGAAGTGAAATATAGAGCCCGCCTACCTTGGAATCTGCAATGGTAGAAGTGGATAGGTATGGAATGGGGAAGCAGTCAATCGGAGTTGCGATATAAAAGAACGAGTGCAAATGTGAACCCGTGAGTTTGCCAACCCGCACAGCTAGACATTTTCGGAAAAACGACTAAGTAACTAGAAAGATAAAGTAGAGGGGAACGAGAAATGAGAATTTGGTTAAAAATATTTAAATCTGTAATAGATATTCCATTTCCTGGAAAGCTCTTTTCTGCATGTTTCTGGAGAATTTGTAGACTTATTGCATATACTTGGAAAGAAGTACGAAGGTGGCGGGAACACGAAAGAACGAATAGGAATTGGAAATTTCTTGAACCCGCCAACCCGAAGATCCATGAAAGCGATTCCAAGAAATGTCCAAGTGTGGAAAGCAGTCAGACGGGCTTCAAAATAGAGTGACAAGGGTCCCCGAGGAGACGTGAGGCCCCGACGGTCAAATTGTATGTATCAAAACTTTTAAGTGCAAAATGTGTAACACGAAAGAGGGGATGATGTGGGAGTCTAGAAGTCAATTTGTATATCATGGAAGCCAGGGTGTTGTTTGCAGGTCAAGGAACATTGGAAGTGTAGTTCGCCTGTCCGGGAACTCGCAAGAGAAAAAGTTGGTAAGTATGGAATAGGGAAATGGTCGGTGGAACTGATTTCGCTAATATATTGATATTTTTAATAGATATCCCATTACCTGGTAGGATGTTTTTTGCATGTTTCTCAACAAGTTGTGTAGGGACAGTTAGTATGACTATCTCTTGGAGGCATGGTGAGTTATTAGCATTAAACCTCAGTTATTGCATACTTGGAAAGAAGTGCGAAGGTGGTGGGCATAAGAAACAATGATTAGGAATTGGATATTTTGTGAACCCGCCAACCCAACAATCCGTGAAAATGATTCCAAGAAATGGCCAAGAATGGAAAGTGGACTCACGAGCTTCAAAATGGGGTGACAATAGTTCCCTAGGAGATGTGAGGACCCAAAGTTCAAATTACAGGTCTTGGAGCTTTTGAGTGCTAACTGTGTATCATAGAAGAGAGTATGTTGTGGGATTATGGCAGTAAATTTGTATATCGCGGAGGTCTGGGTGTTGTTTGCAGGTCACAGAACAATGTAAGTGCAATATAGAGACTACTTGTTGGGGAGTCCGGGATCTGAAAAGTGGCTAGGTATGGAATGGGAAGTAGTCGGTCGAAGTTGGAATATAAAAGAACAAGTGAAAATGTGAACCCTTGAGTCCGCCAACCCCCACAGTTAGACATTTTCATAAAAACGACTAAGTAACCAGGAAGAGAAAGTAGAGGGGAAAAAGAAACGAGAATTTAGTTAAGTATAGAAGAGGGAAAAGAAGGGCTAATATATTCAAATCTATATACTTATTGCATATACTCGGAAAGAAGTCTGAAGGTGGCGGGCACAGGGAACAATGACTAGAAATTGGAAATTTCATGAACCCGCCAACTTGACGATCTGCAAAAGAGATTCCAAGAAATGGCCAAGTGTGGAAAGAAGTCAGACTAGCTTGAAAATAGAGTGAAAAGTGTTCTCAAGGAGACGTGAGGTCCCGACAGTCAAATTGTATGTATCGGAACATTTCAGTGCAAAATGTGTAACACGGAAGAGGGGAACATTGCAGAAGCCAGAGTGTTGTTTACAGGTCACAGGACAATGGAAGTGCAATTTAGAGACCGCCTGGGTGGGAACCCATGATCGAAAAATTGTCTAGGTATGGAAAGGGGGAGCGCTTGGTCGGAGTCACAATATAAAAGCATGAATAATAATGTGAACCTGTGAATCCACCAACCCGCACAACAAGACATTTTCGGAAAAAATGAGTAAGTAACCAGAAAGAGAAACTACAAGGGAAAAACAAAGGGGAATTTGGTTAAGTATAGAAGAGGGGAAAAAAGGGGATTAAAGAGTGGGAAAATAGAAAAGTGGAGGGAAATTTTTGTAAGAGGGAATTGGTCTCAAACAATCCCCATTGTTGCAAAACCATCATTTTCCTATTGTGCTTGTACCATTAAAAAGGGTGTGAGAAAATGCTTTGTTGAAGATTAGTTTTTATTGCAACTTGAGGGAGTAATTGTGTTCTTGATACATTCTTCCATTCCTTTGACATATTAAATTAATTATTAAACTTTTTGCATGATGGGTTGTTAGCATTAAAGCCTAATAATTGCATGTCTAGAAACAACAATGACAATCTTGAATTTTAATATTGTAGTTGATTTCATAGTCCCATTTGACTACAACCACCATAGATCAGTTGTTTTTTTATTCGCAAACAATAAATTTGGTAATTTCATTAATAAAGTAAAAAATGCTCAAATAGAGGCCAAAGGATGGACAACTAATAAAATGTTCCCTTTCGGAGTAAATGAATCAAGGAAGCGAAAGGGAAATAAGAAATTTTTTTCTTAGCAAAGATGAGATGAAAATGAAATTTCTAGGGTAGGGCCCCGATTGCCACATCGTGCTTTGGTCTTGCTATGTTCTATCTGCATTACGAATAGAATTCAATGTTGGTTTGAAACTGTCTGAAATTCATTTTTTTTTCCATAAAATCCTGATGGGATTGACAATATGCATTGTCATATAATTGTTAAATGCTCCATATTTGATCAAATTACTTGAGCCAATACAATATTCAAGAACTACAAGACTATAGAACCATGCCAATGAGAAGAGGTGTTAAATTTAGCAAAGAAGCAGCAACCAATATTCCAAGGAAATTTTTTTAATAGTAAATCCATTAAACCAAAATACTAGGCAGTGTATATCTATCCATAGAAATTGGACTGCGTTCTTTGCACCAAAACATTTAACATATTTTTCGTAAACATAGGTACAGGATCTACAAAAAAAAACATGGATACAATTTTCTGTTGTTCCTCCAGTGGGACAACATGCAAGAGCCATCGAGATGGTCTTCAACATGCATACAAAACTCATTACCATGTTTTATTTTTTAGGAAATCCTTCCAGTCTTCTCCTCAGAAGGTCAATGTTCGTTGTCGTAATCTCAATATCTTGCAGAAGACTTGAGGTGACAAAGAAACATGAGAGTAGTTCTGCAGTGGAATAATTCATTGGCTTGAAGTAGGTGAACAACACTCATGCTCCTAACGTTGGTGACCTGGAGACATTGCAAGCCACCAATCAATTGTACAAATAACATGAAAAATGCCCCGATGAGAAGATTTTCCAATCCGCAACCGCCACTGTGAAGAGAACGACATCCCACAACATCGCTCCAATGTTTCACCCCAACAAGAAAGCAACCCAAAATTTTTCAAATGCAAGAGGACGTAAGAACCCATCCTCACGGTAAAATTGATAGTTCTCACAAGGTTCATGTGAGGAAGAAGATGAAAAATGTTGCAGGTCAAGAGGAAGAGCCCAAAACTGAAAGTTAGGACACACCAAGAGACCAAATCCTCACAGTTGAAGACTTGAGGGACACAGGTTGCATGAGCAATTCTAGAGGCCCAAATTAGTCCATTCTAGGTAGAAGGAGATGAGTAGTAGGAATATTCCTTTCACCAGTGGGAGTTATGGTCCTTGTCCCTTAAGATGTTAATTGTATATCCAGAGAATAGGAGAGTGGTCCCGAAATTGAATAATTATTTGGCTTGAAATATATCTCTGGGAGAATCAAGAGACCATTTCATTACAGTGAAAGACTTCCGCCCAAAACGGACTAATTTGGACCTCTGGAATTCCTACTCTCGAGTTGCAAAGAGGATATTGTTCCTACTATAGTTCCTGCATGATGAGATATTAGCATTAAAGCTTAATACTTTCATATATAGAAAGAAGTGTGAAGGTGGCGGGGATGGCAAAGAGCGATTAAGCATTACACATTTCGTCCACCCGCGAAAGAGATTCCAGGAAATGGCCAAGTATGGAAAGTGGTCAGGCGGGCTTTAAAATAGGGTCACAAGTTATACTCAGGAGACGTGAGGGGCCGATGGTCAAATTGTATGTCTCTGAACTTTTGAATGAAGAATGTGTAACATAGAACATGACACAATGACGGATTTCAATGGTTAATTTGTATATCACGGAATTTTGGGTGTTGTTTGTAGGTAGCGGAACAATGGAAGCGCAATGTTGAGCAAGCCTAGCCAGGAACCGGTGATGGTAATAGTGGAAAAGTATGCAATGGGTAAGAGGTTGCTTGAAATCATGATATAAAATCGTAAGACATACTCGAAACAGGGAATATTGACGGGCTTGAAAACAGGGCCACAAGTTCTACTTAGGAGACGTGAGGGCTCGATGGTCAAATTGTATGTATTCCAACTTTTGATTGAAAAATGTGTAACAAGGAACAGTGGAAAATGACGGACTTCGATGGTCAATTTGTATATTGCGTAACTTTTAGTGTTTTATATAAAAGCATGAGACATTCAAAAAAATGACACATTCAGAAAAACGACGAAGTAACCAAAAAGGGAAAGAAAACGAGAAAAAAGTAAGTGGAATTTGGCTGCTAGTTTGTAGATTAGTGAAGTCTGGGTGTTGTTTGCAGGTGGGGGAACAATGGAAATGCAGTGTTGAGCCTGCCTACCCTGGAACCCGTGATCCAAAAATTTTGTTGAATATGAAACAGGGAAGCGATCGGTTGAATTTGTGATATAAAAGTATCAGTGGAAATATGAAGACATGAATCCACCAACCCCCGCACCTAGACATTTTCCAAAAAATGACTAAGTAACCAGAAAGAGAAAGCAGAGGGAAAAAAGAAAGGGGATGACAATTTTTGGAAGTGAGAATTGGTGTAAGAAAGCCCCATTGATGGTCTTAACAGTAACTATGAAGTGCATTAAACATGTGAACATGCTCTTCAATCAAGGAATGGATAAAGAGATCCATGCTTATAGTTTCCAGGATGTGTTTGTATAAGAGAAGCATCCAAAAGCCACAAGAAAAGCTATTTTGGGATATTGAAGTAAAATTGTTGTACTGTCAACTTCATCATAAGTATAACAATGACGAATTTGAATTTTTAGATGAATTTGAATTTTAATGTTCTATGGTTGATATAGTTCCATTGGAATTCACATAGTAATATCCTTTTATTTCAAAATATTCTTGGAGATGAATTTTGATAAGTTAATCAATCAAGGAAAAGTGATCAAATGAGCCACATACAACATTTGCGTCAGATAGATTATATTAAAAGGAAAATAAGGTCCTGTATATTCTTTAAGATCATAGAAAAACTGCCAAGATCCTGAATGTATCATTAATTTTCCAAAATGGAGCATATAACCAAGAGCCAAGTAAACACCAAATGTATTGAAAGCCGAGGCACATGGAAAGGAATCAACACAAAAGGTGCCAAGTGATATCCCAAAAGGGTCTATAGAGAAGTACACATCGACCTATGCATCAAACAATTTGATATATATATATATATATATATATATATATATATAAACACACGTGGCATTGGTTTTCTCTTACATCTGTGTTGACGGGCGAAATTGACAGCTTGTCAACTGAAGCAATGAATCCGATCCGAGGTTGTCTAATTAACCCAAGATGTTTGGATTAATCCACTCCAACGGGTTTAGCGGCTCCTTTGGCCGATCTAAGTCCTAAAGAAAGCGAAAAAAAAAACAAAAGAAAATAAAATAACTTAACTCACTGAAAATTATATACAGATCTAATATATATTTACAGTTTACAAAATAATGTTTATAACATAATATACTTATTGTATGTATAATATATGCAAATGGCTTTATTTCTAATATATGTATGACATTAACAGAATGCAAATTTTAATCTAAATCTACGAAAATCGAATATGGATTGATTTATTAAACAACAACAAAGCTATCATTCAATCTTTTTAATTTGTATTTTTTTTTATAATGTTTATAAACAAGAAATGAAAAATCAAATTGTCTAATTGAAAACAAAGATAACAAATAGTAGAATATGTTTAGACTGCAAGAAATTTATGTATTAAACTAATGAAATAAAACTCACAAACTAACATGTAATCGCATCTCATATTTGTCCTGTGTATAGCATCCAATCTTGTTGTTTGATGAGGCATACCCACAACAGGTCCTACAAATGCTTCTTGTAAACGTGAAGAAGTAGTAATTGAATCCAAATGATAGAACATAAAGGAGATATAGTAGCAACAATTTTATAATGCCACATTGAGATAGATCCTGCTGTTAAAACTTGTGTATAAATGTTCAACGAATGATGAAGATAAATCTCCTAATCTCAAGTTTGAATAGAATAATTACTGTATGTTAATTATTGGACATAAAATATGGATATCATATAAATTGTATCATATCAATCTGCAATAAACCATGATAGCTAAGGAAATCACGATCTAACTAGAAATCAAAATAATCATAATTTGAATAAAAACATGATATAGAGAAGCTAAAGTTGTGCAAATATCATATTCCATTCAAGTCTGTAAATCATAAATCCATAGTTTTTTCCCCAGGCAAAGATGGTCTCAAGTTTACAAAACAACATACTTATATAGGTTACAAGAACAAAGTGTTTCCTTTTGATAACATCCAATCTGTTCCAAAAAATGTGGGGTATGCAACCTCCCAGATTCTATTTGATACCAAAAACTAACAACCTATTCTATTTAAAAACATAAAGATAGTATGGTTGAGAGATGCCAACAGTGCTTCAAATATCCTTAGAAATCATAGGATCCTGAAAACAAATAAAAATAAAATATTTCATATGTACTTTTAGTTATCAAAACAAGTAATTCAAAATTTTCTAACTAGCTACAGAATCTCACGATTCTGTAGCTAGTTATAATTATAACTAGAATCATATTTTATTCAATCTATCAAAACCAACTAAATAGTAATCTGTGCAAACAAATCGTGTATCCTAAATTGAGAAAGACAGAATTGTATTAAACTTTTAAAAGGATCATACCTCAAATTAAGGGATTCAAACTAATCAAGCAATCTTTGAACTTACTATTGCAGTCGTTGCTTCCACATTTTTAAAAACAACAGACCCTGTGGTTTTTTGGCATTTGTATTTGGTTTGAGCTACAGATTGGAGTTTTCTATTCTCCTTCGTTAGCGAATCCACCTGGTTTTCCAAAGATTTAATTCGAGATTGTAGTAAAGGCACATCCTTGTAATACCTGTTGATCCAGGATCGACATTCATTACAATGCGGCTATAGAGACTGTGTATTGGTAGTATTAATAGCTGGAGAATCATCCATTTGACATGTACGTTCATCACAGAGTTTGATTCCAGGAAAGTCAGGATTTTCCTTTAGACACGATGGTAAGTTGGTGACATAATTGTAGGGTTTGTCAGGACAAAGTCCATATGAGTATGGATACTCTTCGGCCAAGAACCTTTCAATTTTCGAATCAGAATCCTCACTTACCACAATTGTGTTTTGGTCTACACAGGGCTTGGGTTTATTTCGAGCACATCGTGAAACCCGATGAGCGACCTTTTTATTCTTATAATTGACATCGACACTGCCTTTAAACTTTATTCCCTGTGGATTTTTTAACAGTATTAACACAACCCTTAGGATGCGGATCCAGTTGAGTGTCGGGTTGGGTAGAATCAGCATAGGTCGAGGGATCCAAATTAGAGATAGGATCACAGGGCATGAGCGAAGGAGGAGATATGGTAGATTTCACGAGGGTTTATGTGACGATAGGCTTGCCAACCTGTCCCAACTCACTACTACCAAAACCATTTCGTAACAGAAAAGCATCCCAACAATCATTGTTTAATTTCAACTGATGTTTAATGATAATCTTGATTAAACAATGGTGGAACAAACTAGAATCAAACTTCTGCCTCTTAAACCTCTTTCCCATCTTGTATAGACTTCGAAGGAGGAAATAGGGCATGTTCGGGGGGAAATCGATAAAACTCACAAGAAATCGCAAGTGATACAAGAAAACCAACCCAAATCTCCCCTCACAACTAATAAACTATTTCACAATAGCTAATAGATCATGCCATTTAGGTTTTAAAGCTGACACGGGCATACCTCGGTCGCAACTGGTAATTCTCCTTGTGGTGAACAACATTGACCAGGGAACCTCTTCAACCTTTGAGTTTTTGAACCATTTTTTCCCCACAGCTGGTAGACCGGTAGCTTGGCTTATAAAATATTCAATTAACTCAAGCTGGACGTCTCATATTTTTTCTCTGCAACCATCGAATTTCAACGTGAATTCTTGAGCAACTCTTAGATTAAAACCCTCGAACTTTTCAATAAACACACGCCAGCCATTCCTTTCTAAGTCATCTCTGGCATTGTCAAATGATAACAAGGTCTGGATGCCATTGGGATCAATCCTCAACACAGGAGCCATGGCTAACAGAAAGTAATCAAAACGGGAATCGGAGGTAGGGTTTGATAGAAAAAACACAGAGCCATAGCCCCGAGTTTCCTCAATGCAATGCAAAGATAGTTCAAAATGGTAGGCAGGAGTGTTACTTATCATGCGTGTGAAAGAGGTCGTGTAGACCGAGGCCATGCAGAGCTATAATACCACGTTGTACTTAAAATGACACCTTAGCATATTGGTACACATAAGGATCAGAACAGTAGAATAGTAAGTGTATCCATGACTTGATCATAAAGATTAATGTATCAAATAAACATTGAACCATTAAAACTTTTATGAATCAAAACCCCATTGACATTAATTGAATGCTAAATGAGTGGAGGTTTTATACTTATGTAACCAAGGCACGTTAAGACCAAGGGGTTATAAACAAGGAAAACAATTGTGTTTATAGCAAAAGACAACAATTCGATAATAAAACGATATGAATATTTTTCCTTTTGATAAACAATCGAACTCAAGTGTGAATTCTAGCTACAAGTTTTCATGCTTACAGTCATGAAAAATTAAAATCGAAAGGAAGGTATGTAAAAGGTGACAAATAATAAGTATCATTTATTATGACGAGTAACGATAATTTAAAGACCCTGTGTTAGGCAGCTTATAAACAAATAGAAATTACATTATTGCTGCCAACAATGGTGACACACTGGGAGAAGCAGTTATCTATGCAGAATGAACGAGTTCAGATTAGGATAATCAGAAAAAACTTCAAATTGAAAACAACCAAAAAGCTGTCTGAAGATCATTATCAATTATAAAACATTCAAGTTTCAGATTATTGTTATTTTAAAAGATGAAAACTGATGACAATCTTGACAAAAGAGAGTCACGATATTAAAGTTAAAATATTCAATACTATTGACAGGGCCACTACTGCTAGTAGGCATCCATAGCCTTGACAGGGATGTCATTTAACCCACTCTGATATCTGGATCCTGCCAAGAAGTTCCAGATCAGAACAAAGGACATTTAAGGTCAAAAGAATCCATATCTTAGAATTTTCATATACCTGACATTGCTTCGCTGCCAGCGGGCCTATTCAATACCCCGACGAAGTTGTATTGGCGTCATGCATGCATTTACCCACTACCAGTAGACCTGTTCAGTATCCCAGTGGGTTTACAAGCATTTCCCACAGATCTCTGAAGTTTTATTTAGTTTTAAAGATTTTTTAATAGAGCGGGGTGACGTTGAAAATCCTGGTTTTTGGACACATCGTAGTAAATTGCATATCTTGAAGAATTTTCTTAGTTGTCCTTCATTAAGATCTAGAAATAGTCTATTAATAAAACTGACTTTCAAGGGTAGGGAGACATCCCTGAGTTGTTCTTTTAAGGAACAGGGACAGCGTAAGAAGAATTTTTATGGATGATCGTGAGTAACTTCAATTACAGATTGAAATAAAGAAACGCTTTTCAAACAACAAGTTTTCTTTAACATGGCTGCAAACTTCAGAAAAATATCATAATTGATGCTTAAACAACCTTGAGTAGTCATTTTTAGAGGGGAAATTTTTTTGTTCTCTTTGTCTAAACTAACCCATGGTGCAGGCATGTGCGTCTCAAAAAGAAAAACTGGTAAGCATAAGGGAAAAAATCAAAACAACCCAGCAAGGAAAAACAACAAGCAAGCAAAACAAAAATATTTACACAATGTACATGGGAGTGTCATCAGGTGAAGTACCTTTTTAGAGATTGGCCATTCACCGGATAGGTGTCTGGTTGTCCCTCTAAATTCTATAATCAGAAGGAACTGGGACCCAATTTCTCAGCAATTAAGAATGGTCCTAGCCACAAGTTCTGAAACTTTGCATGCTCTCCTTTTCCCTCATGCGGTTTGTCCCATTTTAGGACAAGGTCACCTACCTCAAGATTATCATTAAACATAAGTTGAAATTAAACTAATGTTTTGTGCACAACAGATTTGATTTTGATAGAGTTGTCCTGGATTCAACATATCATTTTCCTCTTGTTGTCTTGTAGTTGAATCAACGAATAAATTGCATAACCCTTGGCCTCTTATTATTTGTGCTGGGGTGATTTATATGTCATACTCTTGCAAGGATGTGACCCAGTTTTCCCTTTTCTCAACTAGTTCTTTTTGTACTAACAGGTTTCTGAGAGCCAGGTAAGGGACAATGATTTTCATCCTGGATTTCAAAAGATAAGATTGGAAGTGTTTTACTACTTTGAAAACAGCATAGGCTTGCTAATCTACTGTTGGGTAATTAAGTTCCGCCCCCTTGAAGGCCGATCTCATAAAGGCGATTGGAAATTCATTGTTTTTAGCGTTCTTTTGAGTTAGGACGGCGGCGTATGAACGGTTAGAAGCAAACGTGTAAAGGGTTAAGTCTTGCGAAAAGTCGGGGCTCATTAGAGAAGGAGCGTCTATTATGGCATTTTTTATTGAATTAAAATCCTGGCTTTCTAAAGGTCCCCAATGGTATTGTACATCCTTTTTTATTAGGTTTTGTAATGGTCTCACCATCTTTGAAATGCTGGGGAGAAATCTCCTAACAAAGTTTATCTGACCTAAGAAATATTGCATGGACTTTTTTGATGAGGGAGGGGGCAATTTCGAAATGACTTGAGTTCTTTTAGGGTCGATAATCATTCCTTCGCTTGATACAATGAATCCTAGGAGTTTACCTTTTTCTACTGCGAAAATAGAGTTTTTAGGATTCAAAGAAATGTCATACTTACGACATTGTTGTAGAACAGATCTTAAATGACCTAGATGATCTTCTTTGTTTTTCGAGAAGACAGTGACGTCGTCCAGGCAAACTACGACATATTGATTGATTAAGCCTCGGAAAGCGATGGCCATCGCTCTCTTAAAAGTGGCACCGACATTTATGAGTCCAAAGGGCATCCTCCTATAAGCATAGGTGCCCCATGGAGTGTGGAAGGTGGTTTTGAGTTGGTCTAGAGGGGACATCAAGACTTGGTTATACCCTGAAAAACCATCCAACAAGGATAATCTTTCAGAACCAGATACCTATTGAAGGATCTGTTCCATGGGAGGGACAGGATAGTTTTCTTTATCAGACACTCGATTAAGATTTCGAAAATGGACACAGAGTTGGATTTCACCACTCTTCTTTCGGTCAAGGACAAGATTAGAAACCCATTGTGTGTGCCTAACTGGGAATATTATCTTAGCATTCAGGAGTTTGTTTAATTCCTTCTTGACAATTGGTTCAAGTTTTGGGTGCATTTTCCTTAAATTTTGTTGAAAAGTTTGGGTTTGGGGTTTCATAGGAATAACATGTTGTATGATGTTAGGATCAAAGGTTTTTAGGTCGTCGTACACCCAAGCAAAAACATCTTTGAATTCCTTAAACAATTTAATAAACGTTGTTTTTTCTTGCTCAGAACACCCCACCCCTAAATTAATGCACTATGGGTTTTCTTCAGTTCCCAAATTTACCTTTTTATGCGTCAAAGAGGAACTATTCGTTTTACAGTTCACTAATTTCTTGAACTTGTCGTGAAGATCATAAAATTTTTCTAATCTAACTACAGATTTTGGGATAGAGTTTACCATGTATGATGAAGCTTCTGGAGATCTTGGATTTGGTATTACCGTAAAGTCGCGAATATTTTCGTCATGAGTACCTTCGTCGATCACCGCGCCCTAGAAAGTTTCTTCCATATGCAGAAAAATTATAATCTGTTGATCGTCATTGAAGACTCTCCAATTTGTGATGTTGTCTGGGATGGATGGTCTGAACAACAGTTTGACGAAGAATGCATTCGGAGATAAGCCTTCTATAGGGAAAATTTTCGAAGCTACGTTAGCTAACAAATCAGCTTCAGAATTATTCAATCTAGGAATAGAATTTATGTTAAATGCAGCAAACTTATTCATCAAATTCCATACCTCAGTTTGGTAGCTTTTAAGGTACGGAGATAAATAGTGGATAGAATTTTTTACCTGTCTAACCACGATTTCCGAATCACCAAAGACAATCAAATTTTGAATGTTCATATCTAATGCTTTTCTGAGGCCTTGCAATAGTGCCTCATATTCTGCTGTGTTGTTTGTACATTCGAATTCTAACCTGCAAGCAATCAGGGTCTTGTTACCTGTTGGATCGATAATCACGCAACCTACACCAACTCCTTCCTTGGATTTTGACCCATCAAAGTAAAGAGACCATGTTTGATTGTTGTCGGTTGTATGTGACCACTGGGCAAAAACTACTAGCTGCGTATATGTCAAAATTTCAGACTGTTGTTCCGGTTTAGTGATAGTGGAAGTTTCGGCCATGAAATTACTGAAAAAAGTATCCATCCCCTATATTTTGGGCGAATCGGTAGAAGGAGTGAATGGTTCATTGGGATTATTTAAATCAGTCACCGTGAAATTTAGACAACGTTCAAGATTTACCTTAATTTTGTTGGGCTTTCCATTCTCAGGCAGCCACAAGTGAGACCAGTCCGTCGCAAAATAACCGTGTAATTGTTCTGACCAGTCTCTGCTTAAAAACAGACCATAAACTTCTGGGATATCTACAACAATAATATCAATCACTTGATGAACTTTAGGATTAGACGACAATCTTATAAGCACATTTCTCAATTCGCCTATAACTTTAACACTAGTTCGATCAAGTTGGATAATCTTAAAGGTGGATGGTTGAACTTCGGCATTAATCTTTTGACAAACATACCAAGGCATTACGTTAGATGACGCTCCTGAATCTACCATGCAGTTATGCACATTCCTATTGAAAATTTCAAAAGTTAACAAAAATGGAGGGACATTTCTGCGAGTACTAATGGTGGAAGCTTGTTTCTTTTTACTCGCAGCCTCTAAAACTGATTTATCTACATTTGTTACATTATTTACAGGAAGGTCTCTTTTTTCATGAGGATCAGAAGTAGTTTTGGCGGAGGCCTTCTGAGGAACTTTGGGGTTGTTATGAACACCTTTGTTACTGCTTGGATTGCCATTTTTGTTGTTCTCTGCAATAT
Organism: Picea engelmannii; assembly: GCA_009831015.1. Classification (NCBI taxonomy): domain Eukaryota; kingdom Viridiplantae; phylum Streptophyta; class Pinopsida; order Pinales; family Pinaceae; genus Picea; species Picea engelmannii. The sequence goes on from ML793246.1 coordinate 221,405, forward strand.
TTTGTAGAATTTTTTGTAGAAGAAAAGGGATTTTTAATAATTCATAAACAGAAATGTTGGCCCTAAGATTTTTTAGATCTTCAACCAAATCATAACCTAAAATTGGGTTTACTGAATTATGTTTAGTCTCAATAGATTTAGACCATTTTGGAGGCAAAGTCGTAATTCTTTCAGAGGGAGGTTGATTTGTTGTCTTGCTCCTAGTATTGTAAGGATGCACCGTTTCGAAATTAGCTTGAAAAATGCTATCCGAAAAATGTTCAAAAATGTTCGGAGAAGATTCATCTTCTTCTACTATCTCTTGTTCAACTATTTCTTTAGGAATTTCGGGAGGCACCAAGTTATCGTGTGCTTCTAGAATTGTTTGAATAGCAAATTGCAGACTTTCTATATTTAGGCCTTCAGTATTTGAATTAGGTCGGCTGGTGAGAAAAGGCTTCCTGAAAGGGGTTTTGTAAGGCCCTTTGCTCAAAGAAGCTTCTTCAGCCATCCTTTTCAAATCTATAACTTGATTGGAAAGTTTTTGAATGACTTTCTGTAAGTTTTCTAAATCCGAGTTTTCAAGTTGAGCTTTGTTTTGGGAAGGCCTAGGGAGGATTTCGATTTTCTTTTTGGAAGATGAACTAGTATCTGTCTCATTTCTAGTAGTGGCTTTGAAGATGAGGATGTCTTTATCGATCTGACTAGCCTCTTCGAAGGCTTCTAACAACGTGGCTTTCTTGGATCTCTTTACCCAAATGGATATGCTTTGATGTAAGGCTTTCGTATAATATACTATAATCAGATTCTCGGCAGGCATTGAATCTGTAGGGATTCAGTTCTTTAGTGTCAAGAACCTTTGATTAAATTCTTTGATCTTTTCTTTGGGATTCATTCTTAAACTAGAAAGCTCCATGACTAGAACTTCAAGAGACTTGTCGTCTCCGAACATCTCAAGAAAACAGGATTCAAACTTCTCCCATGACATGATGGTGTGGGGTTGTTGGGAAAAGTACCAGGTAGAGGCATTGCCCTCAAAGGTGTAGGGAAACAATATACATACTATGTCTTTGTGCTTGACACTACGAAGTCTAATGGTTAACATAAAAAAATTTATGTGATCTTCGGTGATCTGTTTGGAATCCAGGTCAAATTTAGGGAGCCATTTCTCTGGGTGTTTGGGTAAGGGATGTTAAGGCCCAGGTATGGCCACTGCATCTTGGTCAAGCCAGGTTCTGGTAGGATTGTTCTGGTTGGCCATAGGTGTGGGTGGTGTCGAAGGTTGGGATGAGGAACTGCCTTCGTTAGAGGATTCTTCTCCAGAAGAAGGAGATGAAGGAGATGAAGGAGGTGGTGATGGTGGTATACTAGATCCTCCTGCTGTAGGAGTGAGGATTGGATATGTAGGGTTTAAAGTAAGGTCAATGCCTCCAAATTGTTCTCTGATATCAAAGAATTCTAATGGTTGGTCCAAATCTCGGTTTGGTTGTCTTAAACGGGTGAAGTCACTGTGCGTTCTTATGAGAGATTGGCGAACAATCTCTTGTATTTCACCACCCGTAGGATTTGGAGTTACTGATTCAACTGTGATCCGTAGATCATCGTTTTATGTGGTTGTTGTTTGAGGGAAATTTTTTTCATCTGAATGACTTCTAGTCACTATCGGTGAGCGGGTAGGTGGTGGAGGAGTCTTACGACCACCTCGTGCCATTAATAATTTCCAGGCCCTCCTTCTAGCACCATTTGTTGACGGGCAAAATTGACAGCTCGTCAACTGAAGGAGTGAATCTGGTCTGGGGTTGTCTAATCAATCCAAGACATTTGGATTAATCCACTCTGATGGGTTTAGCAGCTCCGTTGGCCGATCTAAGTCCTAAAGAAAGTGAAAAACAAAACTAAAGAAAATAAAATAACTTAACTTGTTGAAAATTATAAACAGATCTAATATATATTTACAGTTTACTAAATAATTTTTATAACATAAATATACTTATTGTATGTATAATATATACAAATGGATTTATTTCTAATATATGTATGACATTTACAGAGTGCAAATTTTAATCTAAATCTGCGAAAATCCAATATGGATTGATTTATTAAACAAAAATAAGCTATCATTCAATCTTTTTAATTTGTATTTTTTTTTTATAATGTTTATAAACAAGAAATGAAAAATCAAACTGTCTAATTGAAAACAAAGATAACAAATAGTAGAATATGTTTAGACTGTAGGAAATTTTTGTATCAAACTAATGAAATAAAACTCATAAACTAACCTGTAATCGCATCTCATATTCGTCCTGTGTATAGCATCCAATCTTGTTATTTGATGAGGCAAACCCGCAACAGGTCCTACAAATGCTTCTCATAAATGTGAAGCAGCAGTGATTGAATCCGAATGATAGAACATAAAGGAGATATAGTAACAACAATTTTATAATTTCACAAGTGGCCACATTGAGATAGATCCTGCTGTGAAAACTTGTGTATAAATGTTCAACAAATGATGAAGATAAATATCCTAATCTCAAGTTTGAACAGAACAATTACTGTATGTTAATTATTGGACATAAAATATGGATATCATATAAATTGCATCATATCAATTTGCAATAAACCATGATAGCTAAATCAATCACGATCTAACTACAGAAATAATCATAACTTGAATAAAAATACGATATAGAGAAGCTAAAGTTGTGCAAATATCACATTCCATTCAAGTATGTAAATCATAAATCCATAGTTTTTTCCCCAGGCAAAGATGATATCAAGTTTACAAAACAACATACTTATATAGGTTACAGGAACAAAACGTTTCCTATTGATAACATCCAATATGTTCCAAAAAATGTGGGGGATGCAACCTCCTACATTCTATTTGATAACAAAAACTAACAGCCTATTCTATTTAAAAACATAAAGATAGTATGGCTGAGAGATGCCAACAGTGCTTCAAATCTCCTTCGAAATCATAGGTTCCTGAAAACAAATAAAAATAAAATATTTCAGATGTATCTTCAATTATCAAAACAAGTAATTCGAATTTTTCTAACTAGCTACAGAATCTCACGATTCTGTAGCTAGTTATAATTATAACTAGAATCATATTTTATTCAATCAATCAAAACCAACTAAAAAGTAATATGTGCAAAAAAATTGTGTATCCTAAATTGAGAAAGACATAATCATATTAAACTTCTAAAAGGATCATACCTCAAATTAAAGGATTCAAACTAATCAAGCAATCTTTGAATTTACTATTGCAGTCGTTGCTTCCACATTCTTAAAAACAACAAACCCTGTGGTTTTTTGGCATTTGTCTTTGGTTTGAGATATGGATTGGAGTTTTCTATTCTCCTTCGTTAGCGAATCCACCTGGTTTTCCAAAGATTTAATTCGAGACTGTAGTAAAGGCACATCCTTGTAGTACCTGTCAATCCAGGATCGACATTCATTACAGTGCGGTTGTAGAGACTGTGTATTGGTAGTATTAACAGCTGGAGAATCATCCATTTGACATGTAGGTTCATCATAGAGTTTGATTCCAGGAAAGTTAGGATTGTCCTTTAGACACGGTGGTAAGTTGGTGACATAATCATAGGGTCTGTCAGGACAAAGTCCATATGAGTATGGATACTCTTCGACCAAGAACCTTTCAATTTCTGAATTGGAATCCTCACATACCACAATTGTGTTTTGGTCTGCACGGGGCTTGGGTTTATTTCAAGCACATCGTGAAACCCAATGAGCGGCCTTTTTATTCTTATAATTGATATCGACGCTGCCTTTAAACTTTTTCCCTGTGGATTTTTTAACAGTATTAACAAAACCCTTAGGATGTGGATCCGATTGAGTGTCGAGTTGGGTAGAATCAGGGTAGGTCGAGGGTTCCAAATTAGAGATAGGATCATAGGGCATGAGCGAAGGAGGAGAGATGGTAGATTTCATGAGGGTTTCTGTGACGACAGGCTTGTCAACCTGTCCCAACTCACTACTACCAAAACCATTTCGTAACAAAAAAGCATCCCAACAATCATTGTTTAATTTCAACTAATGTATAATGATAATCTTGATTAAACAATGGTGGAACAAACTAGAATCAAACTTTTGCCTCTTAAACTGCTTTCCCATCTTGTATAAACTTTGAATGAGGAAATAGGGCATGTTCAGGGGAAAATCGCTAAAACTCATAAGCAATCGCAAGTGATACAAGAAAACCAACCCAAATCTCCCCTCACAGGTAACGAAATGTTTCACAATAGCTAACAGATCATGCCATCTAGGTTATAAAGTTGAGACAGGCATACCTCGGTCGCAGCTTGTAATTCTCCTAGAGGTGAACAACAATGACCAGGGAACCTCTTCAACCTTTGATTTTTTGAACCATTTTTGCCCCACAACTAGTAGACCGGTAGCTTGGATTATAAAATCTTCATTTAACTCAAGATGGACATCTACTATTTTTTCTCTGCAACCGTCGAATGTCAATGCGAATTCTTGAGCAACTCTTAGATTAAAACCCTCGAACTTTTCAATAAACACACGCCAACCATTCATTTCTAAGTCATCTCTAGCATTGTCAAATGATAACAAGATCTGGATGCCATTGGGCTCAATCCTCACCATAGGAGCCATGGCTAAGAAAAAGTAATCAACACGGGAATCAAAGGTAGGGTTTGATAGAAAAAACACAGAGCCATATCCCTGAGTTTCCTCAATGCAATGCAAAGATAGTTTGAAATGGTAGGCAGGAGCGTTAATTACCATGCATGTGAAAGAGGTCGTGTAGACCGAGGCCATGCAAATCTATAATACCATGTTGTACTTAAAATGACACCGTGGCATACTGGTATGCATAAGGATCAGAAAAGTAGAATAGTACGCGTATCCATGACTTGATCATAAAGATTAATGTATCAAATAAACATTGAACCATTAAAAATTTTATGAATAAAAACCCCATTGACATTAATCGAATGCTAAATGAGTGGAGTTTTTATACTTATGGGTAAAATCATGAAGTTGGGTAACACTTTCGTGACAATCGGGTCTCCAAAATTTCTAGCGGCAATTTTTCGGCCGAACAAATGTTACTTTCGGCCGAAATATTTTTCGGCCGAAAATTTTCACGTCAAATTTAACGGTGCCGTCAAAATTCGTGTACAATGTTTTTTGAATGAATTATTTTCCCGCGGTAAGAATATTTCGGCCGAAATACTTTTCGGCCGAAACGTTTTTTTAACGGATTCCGTTAAAAACTAGGTTTCGGCCGAAAGAATATTTCGGCCGAAAACTTGAAAATGGGACTGTTTGCAGGAAACTGCAAGTTCTCTCCATCTTACTTCATCTTTGGAGGTAGCGGACTCCTACAAATACTCAGAATTTAGTTTGAGAATTGATACCAACATTTTTAAAATTGAATCTACTTTCATTGGGTATAATTTGTTTTCATTTTCATTGTTTTTATCTA